>CCAG010017325.1:0-187878 GCA_001077435.1 Glossina morsitans morsitans | reverse complement strand
CTTTAGCAATTGTTTACCTCTTTAAGCAAAGATGAATTACTTTGATATAATACATGTTTATATAAGTAAATGTATATGTACAAGTAACGATTGATCTCTCCCCTCTTATTTACAATTGGTTTTCTGCAAACACTGTAACATCCCTATGAGTTTAATTATTCGATTGCAGTTGTAATAGCGAAAATACTCGCTCTTTGTAAAATATTTAAACTATGTAACTATTTACAGATTTGGCTTTTAATGTTTAATATAACAAATTTAAATCGAGAATTGAAATTGAAAGCTACAGCTACAGCTGTAGCTCGTAAATGAGTGCACAGACGATTCCAAAAAGCAATTTCACCTTTTTTTACGTTAGATAGAATGATGTCTATGTGTCAATCAGTCAGTCCCGAAAATTATTTATCAATGTGTGAGTAATAGTTAATAGATGCTCGCATGTATTCTAATCATTTTTCCACTTGGAAAAGGCATTTATTGAGAAAAATTGGTACAATATTTGTTAACCAAAATATTTCCCGTCATTTTCTACAAAATTTTTCCCCTCCTTCTGCCAAAATGGCGATACCGTGTCGATAGGATGATATTATTGGCAGCGATCGACCCATTTTCGCGCTTTTCCAACATTTGAAAACCATTTGGTGGCCGAGCTACGCTGCATCAATCTGAACAAGTGGTAATCCGAAGCTGATACGTTTGATGAGTATGCTGGGTGCGGAAGTCTTTCGGATTCGAGCTGCAACAGTGTATCCTTGATAACTTTTGCAACGCGTGGCCGAGCGTTGTCATGCAAGATAAGATGTCTATCGTTCAATTTCTTCAATTGACGTCGGTGGACTTCTGCAGTTTTGCATTCGATTTTAGCAGCTCATAATACACTACGTCTTGCTCTTCCCACACCATATGCATAGCAAAGATCAATGTGGCCATGAATATTCTGCTTTGGCGGCAGTCTTGATTGCTCTCCTGGGTTAACCCATAACTTAAGATTGTTGTTCACTTTCATTGCCAATCACAATACGCCACAGAAAACTGGTTTTTTTTTTTTGCCTGAAAAACCAATGAACAGTCTTGAGCGTTCTATGATTAGCGCCTCTATACAATGAATAATGCAATCATATTAAATGGCAAACTGCTATTCTATGTAGAGGAAGGTCAAAATCATCGAATTTAATCATAGTGTGCACTGATACTTCGCATTGCTTCGCATTGCTATTTTCACCAATAAATGTCACTGATCAAAATACCTGCAAGAACCTACTATTTTCGGCACAAAAGTGGGTCTAACCCATTAGATGTGACGGAAAAAGAGAAATAGGTAGAATCTATCCCAGTTCATGGTAAAACAACTTCGAAATCAATCAATCGCGTTCTCCACAAACGAAAATATACAATTAAGTATTTTCAGCTAGTGCCTCGCATAACTCGAGGTATTTTCGCAAAGAGTTATAGAACTTTTTGATTCCTATTAATATGTAAATATATGAAAGCGTTTTAGTCGCGATTTTTAGTCCAAATGTTCCACGAACCAACTTTTTCTATCATTAAGAAAGTCTGCATGCGGTGGCAATACTCAACAAAGAGGGGTTCCTGTTCACATTCTCAAAACGTCAGTTTTCTTTCCCCTACGTAATTCATATTTTGCCTAAAAAATGGGAAAAATATTAATAAATTTTGATGGGTGTAATTGGTTTAAGAAAACATAATCCTTGCTTACAAGCTGGTTGGTATAAGGGGTTATCGTGCCGAAGCTAGTTTTACTCAAAACATATTGTATTCTTATAGCCTTCTGTGCGTACTTTTCTTAGCCCTTTCCCGACAGTGCAACTGAAATTTACTTTACCATTAACGTATGCTTGCAAGGTACGTTTGCAATAAATAATGTCCGTATGTAGACGGTATCAGCCACAATCCCCCATCTCCACCAAGCCAACAAATGGTTGCTTTATATAGACGGCATTCATCTCGAAAGTTTTAATTCGGGTCGTGACTGGGTTTCCTGTGTAACTTTTTTTACGTACTCTTCATCCTTTGTACTTATGCGTCTTAATGCATTTATAGAAATACTCTCGTAGAATGACTGAGCCAAATCCAAGACCACCTCAAGCGATTTATGTGAAAAAATTTATTGTGGCCGGGAGCGGTTGAGAAAATCATTTGTAGATCCGGATCTAGAATTTCTGTTTATTTTCCTGAGAGCTCGTAAGTTCTTTTGAACTTTAATAAAATAGAAATGCAAAATAATTTTAAACTACAACTCAGTCAAAAACCTAATAAGAGAACTGCTGCTGATGCAACGTTTACATTTTTGTCCAATATTCTCTGATTCATTCCAGAAAGCTACAGTAATCAAGTTGTTTGCAAAAAGGAAATCTTCATAAGTTTTATATTTTGTGTTTACAAAAACACAAAAAAAAAAAAAACGAAAATGCATAGCAAAGCAAATTTCCTGATTTTCTGCATGCTTCATATACCAACTGAGTCTCCCTTCTAAATAAATGTTAAAAAATTTGTTTTAATATTTGTGCAGAAATTTCTTGAAAATACTCCTCCTTAGCAAAAAAATTTGCTTTCGTATGTGTTTTTATGTAATAATTTACACGACTTATATCGAAAATATATTAAGTTTATCACGTTGTTGGTAACTTTTAGTAAAATACTTTTGCGTAATGCTACGGAGTTTAATTATGAGAAACAACTTGTTGCTCCAACGGAGCTAAGTTGCAAAAAAAGACAACCAAGGACATTGCGAATGATAATACGTGCGCTGGGGTATACAACTAATCCAAATATTCACAGGGCTGTCAATATTCCGGTTATAGCAAACGAATGTTACTGAAGCTCTATGCCCTCGCAGTCTTCTCGCTCGCTCGTCTGCCTTAACAGAGAAACAAGCCCGTTCAGCAGGCTTTTTAAATTGGCAGGTTGTCTCAAGTAAGTTGGTCACCACTGGGCGGAAGATTTTTATAATTTTTGTAAGTTCTATTAATAGGAGCCTTCGTTAAAGAAATGGTTATTGTTGGAAAAAGAAAAACAAAGAAAATCTTTCAAAAGACTCAGTAATGGAAATGGAAAAGAGAGAATACAAGTGCGTTATCTACTGAAGTCTTTAATTCTCAAATCTATATAAATTAAAAATTCATCTTTATACTCACTAATGAGCGGTACCTTTAAAAAATAGAATAGAAATATTGATTTAAGATGATTTAGGTCAGCAACTTCACTAATGATATGTACTTTATGGCAAAATGGCTGCATAGAACTAAAGGGGTTTGCTTATCGTAAGCCAAGTTAACGTTATCAACATAGATGTTGATAGGATTGTTACTATGGTGTGTCCATAAATGTAAATCAACTGCCCATACATAGATTGCAAATGAATATCGAATAAATGTTCTGTGTAATGCTGAAACCGTAACCCCTGACTTCATAAAGTTAGGCTTGAAGTGAATATAAATGTCGGCCTAATATTCCGGGACAACCAATCTTTTAAACACTTTATGGGAAATATATTCATTCCAACCCAGTTTTTTCAGCGGTCGTGTTAAAAGATTCCAGATATTTATCATAGAAGAGGTCACCTCAAGCCTTAAACGATTCTGTATTCCATTATTCGAAACTATTGTACCATCTGACCTTCTTTCCTAGCT
The DNA here is from genome assembly GCA_001077435.1 of Glossina morsitans morsitans. NCBI lineage: Eukaryota > Metazoa > Arthropoda > Insecta > Diptera > Glossinidae > Glossina > Glossina morsitans. The sequence continues at coordinate 184,228 of CCAG010017325.1, read as the reverse complement.
ACAGTAAGGCTCTCTATAATCTGAAAAATAAAATATAAAACACAGCCTTAGTCTCTAGTAATATATAGGAAACTAAAATTTCAGAAAAAACCTAGCTTCTAGTGTCGATACCCAGTTTTCATATCCTTATCTTCGAACTGAACATATGGTACGAGCTTAAACGTATGATGATGTCAAAATTCTCCAATCATTCGTACTTATTATGGATATAACTAGTTTGCAGAGAATTCTTAGATATCTGACCTTCTCGATAATTTCGAGGTTTTAAAGAGCAATAAATCGGTGGACTTCTTTAACCATACAGGGTTCTAATCGATGTAATGAAGAATTTCATAACATATATACGAACTTTGGCCGAATGTGAATAAATTATAATATGGTCGGGGATCTTCTTAGGTGGATGTTCGAAATTCGGCCCAACAATCAATTTTCGCACTTGAATTTTTTTCTCTTCTACACAGAATTTGTGAGGAGAAAATATTAGAAAAATATATGAAAATATATGAAGACCATAACACCATGTACATAAATAAATTGCTGTATATTTACACATATACATAATATTTCGATTTATTAAAAAAAGAAAAAAAAAATAGAAGTAGAAGAAGAAAAAAAACACGCTTCCTAATAATACGGTACTGCTGAGTATGCTGATGTGTACAATAACAAAATGGAAAACTTTGCCAACTCTTAACACTTCGTTAAGAAAATTTTCATTTGTAATATTTTTATGAGTATGCGTGTAAATATGAATACAGAAGTACGTAGATTTACATGTACGTATTTTGTATGGTTTTTGCACAAGTTCAAGGATTGGTGTTTACTTATTTTGCGGTGTTTGTGTGTCTGCCTGAGTTGAGATTATTTTCGTTTTTTCTTTTTTTCTCCTCATTCCCATTCATAACTTGAAAGTGTGCATAAGGGAAGCTGTTGTTACTTGTTGCCAAAAAAAAAAAAAAAAAAAAAAAAGGAAAAAAAACACAGAAAACTTATTATAAAAGCAACAACAAATATGTACTTTTTTTTGTTTACATATTTTATGATGGTGTTTACTCATGATGAAACTGAAAATAGATTTGTTGGCTTGATAATTGCAACAGCATACTCACGCAATTACATAGCATAGCATAACATTGAAAAGGGAAAATAAAGTGTAAAAAAGAAGAAATAAGAAATAAGGCCTGTTCGCTTGTATATGTTTTGTGAAATTTCTTCTTTTTTTTTTTTTTTTTAATAAATTCGTAAAGTTTTTAGAAACATTTTCTCTTCTAATAATTCAAAAGATGAGAATTTGCTTTGAACATTAACATTTTCGAGCATGGAAAAGCAAAAAGATGTGATTTGCACCCGTAGGGTAAAAATTATTTATCCATTTATGATCTGCTGCTGTCTGTTCGTTTTGTTTTTTTTTTTCTTTATGCTTTCAACATATGTTTCTAGCTGTACTTGTTGTATGTACGCGTATTTGAAAAGTGGCAACATGTGCTCTGCCACACAGCAGTAACATCAATAAATGATTTGTTGACTATACATACATATATACATACATATATATATATTTTATTTTATCATCAACATTTCTATTTTTTTCTCGTTGTATATACATTTACGATGTTTGCATCAACATTATCAGATCTTTCAATATTAGCGCCCGAGAACGTCGTTATGCTGTTAGAGTGTGTTTCTCTGCACACATTTATAGTTGTTTATGATACATTGAAGAGTTATTAACAACAACGTTATAGTATAAAATTACTTATGAGTGATAGAAATTTTATACATAAAAAAAATGTTTCATCGAAAGCTATATAGAAGCGACATAACGAATGAGTAAAAGTGTTGAACTGCAACTCTGGCAAGTTTCGTTTAACCATCTATGGTTTTCTTTTTTACTCATCACAGCGCATCACAAAAGAAGAAGAAGAGTTTCTTTATGTACGGCACCCCAGAATTTTGTGTTGCGTATTATTACTAGGGTGCGTTTTTTCATTAAATCCCTTTGCTAGAAATCGTGCAATTTGCGAGTGTATAAGCACGTCCCCGAGGCCGCTGATAGTAAAATTATACTTGAAATGAAATTCGTAAGAAAGAGTACTGATTTTTTAACTTGTTTTTGGGTTTCGTTATCACAATAAAAGCTTAGAAATCAAAAACTTAAGACAACAATGTTAACAATGTTTGCTGAGTACAACAGCCAGACAGCTAACAGCTCTTGAATGGGTTTTAAAATGCAAGGATACACGTCGTCATGGCGAGAAATCGACCCATATACACGCTCCTGTTATGCTGAAAGCCTATATTAAGGTTGTGGGGATATATGCAATACCTAGAAAGACTTTAGTTAGACTTTGTCCATCCGTCTGCCCGTCTTCTTTTCCTATGTTCAACCTACATATCGTAGTTTTTGAGATATTTTGATAAAATTTGAAATGTTTTGACCTAAAGATGAACACTGCTTGAAATGGTTCCGTCCGTACCACTCTTTCGACCGCTTCCTCCTTAGTTTGAGAAGGCATTTAATGAACAACTCTAGGTTAGTGTAGGCTGTTTAACGGTCTTTTTGCTTGTTTTCTTTAATAGTCTTCTGAATTTTATTACTCTTTAGTGATGTCACTACCTGATAATTGTTTTGTATATTATTTTTAGCTTGTCCTCAAAAATGTATACTACCGTTGACGTTAATAGGTCGCTTGACTGCATCGTCGATTTTCCCGTTTCAGATATCGGATCGGGTCAAATTTCTATCGCTCTTCATTACCCCTCAACACCGTCCTTCGAATTAATACAGAGAAATTGCACCTGAGCCTTACCCAAAGCTTAGAAGTACTTCAGTACCTTGTTGAACACTCCGAAAATAGAACTTCAGCATAGACACGTCACAATATATGACAGCATCTAATACGACGTAATACTACAAAGTGTGTATGGCACGCGCCATCAGCTGACACGGGAAAAGCTTATCTCGATCACGACTAGTTCAGAAAAGTTGATTAGACATGTGAATTTAAGGACTTAACTCTTCAAAGGCTTGTGTGCTTCTAACATGTCGCTTAATTTTCTAATTGCTTAAGAAAAAAACCTGGACGGAGTAATTGAAAGGCATGTTTTAGACTTGGACCGACATTCACCGTATTATCATATGAAATAACAAGCGTTTCATAAAAACAAACATGTCAGAACTTAAATGCAGGAATAAACGATAAATGGAAATCAAAATTTCCATCTTATCTTAAACTTAAAGAAAAACACTCGCGTTTAAAGTTTCGAACCAAATGGTAGCTTTCCCTCCCCACAGCCACGTTCTTGTCTAGTGAAACTACTAGTATGCTACCCTTTAACTTGCCAGACGCGTATAACTACTTTGTTAATGTGTTACTCACAGAGAACATTAAGTGTAAGACAAGCTTCCGAAAGGGGTTAACGAATAAGATCACACCCATTGTTGCGTATGTATTATCATACCTGCATTTAGGACAGATTAAAATCACTCATTAACGGTAAAAATTCTTCCATCATTTCGAACCTTAAGAATGCCTTGATTACAACGAATCCTATTCTACATCCAATATGTTAAACTTTCTAAAACATTCTCAACTCTTAAGCCACACTTTAATTTCTTCAGATGTCAAATCTCCTTATGTTTGCATATTCTTGCAAAACTACTTACGTAGTTAAGAAAAGCGTTTAATGTATAAGAGGATTAAAGGCCTTGCAATTACAGCCTCGCATTTTAATTAGCTTATAATTTTAATTGCAAGTTAATTATCAAAATGAATTAATAAATAAATAAGTGAAACTTATATTACATAAGTAAATATATGTAACGTTTTTCCTTTACAGTTGCTCCAACTCATGTAACCATTTCCGGGCCCACTCAAGCTCGCGTCGGAGATGTGGTGCCACTCACTTGTTCTACGGCACCATCTAATCCGCCAGCAGAAATCAAATGGATGGTTGGCGGTCGGCAAATACGCAATGCAACCTCTCGTACCAGTGTTAGTCCTGAAGGTGAATATATATGTAGAGCTTAAATCAATAATTTTCTAGTTAATACTTTTTAATGTTTAATCCCTTCTCTTCTCTCTAAAATTTACGGTTTATTTCATATTTATACAGGTGGCTGGATAACGATATCAAATATAACGGCTGTCATTGAGCCAAATAAACGTTCCTTGGTTGTTATATGCCACGGTCTTAATATGCAATTAACCGAAAACGTAGTTTCCACCTATACCGTAAACGTTCTATGTAAGTAAATATTATTATTAATAAAAAAAAGGAAAAAAAATTTAAGTTTTCAGTATACGTTTCTAAAATGAAATATATTTGCTTCCGCTCTATTAAATCTCTACTTATGCGCTATGCGTTAATATAAAGAGATTTTAATAAATTCATCATAACCACTTTATTGCATGCATGCGCATAATTAATTTCTAATCCTGATATTATCCTTTATAAAGTGTACGTGTATGCGTATACGCTTTAATACTTTAAATCGTATTTACAATTAGACACATAAATCTCTCTTGATTGGAGAGAAACACACAAACACAAACTCACATACACACACAGACACACTTACAGTGTTTGTAAGTAAATGGTTGGAAGAAGGGAGGCCGGGTATTGTTAGTACAACTAAACAGAAATGGACCGAACAAACACAACAACCCACATCATTTTTCTCTTTTCTCTCTTTTTTTTTTGCCAACTCTTTGGCAAATAAATGATTTTATCCTGTCTGCAGGCAGCAGTTCGTTGATAATTGTTTTTAATATTTTTTGTTGTTTTCCATTTTCTTTTTTTTTTTTTATTATTGTTATCTTCATTGCTGTTACTGCCGATAATACATTTGTTGATTTAATTGCAATGACATTATGTGTTCGCACTCTTGTGTAATGTAACCGTGTTGTCGTTTTTTTTTCTTTTTTTTTCAACTATGCATTTTTCTGTGTTGATGATAGTGAAGCACATCGCTGCAGCAGCACTCTTGTGATCTGCTTTTTAATTCTTTGCATCAAACTCATTACCTCACTATTCCCAAGCCACTTATTTTTCTTCCTTTTTTTTTCTTTTTTTTGCTCTTTTTATCACTTATTCAATCGCTTATTTTCTGCTGTTAAGATACAAATCGCAGTAAAATATGTACGAATGTGCATATGTTAGTAAAACGTTATCTGTTTAACAGATTCAATGTTGATTAGGCGGAAAATTGTTGCCGTTTCATAAGCACCCGCTATAATACTTGACAATGTTTTCAAAGAGGCCTGCGCTAACGTAAACAAGCATAAGAACAACGTTTCAGTTTTAGAAAAAAAGAAAAAAAAGAAAAAAATAAATAAACGAGGTCGTGCTCTTACGTCGCTGTTTATGAAATATTTCCCTTTATTGCATTAAACAATCATCATATTGAACTGTACGCCATTCCATGTCAGCGTGCACGAGAAAATTAATAAAGACTTTTATATAATAACACAATAGCAAATTAACACAGCGGGATAGTGGAAAACCTTAACACAGTGGATACAATCAAACAGTAAACACAACAAAAAACAACAACATCAGCAACAAATGCTAACAGTATTGATAACGACGCTGTGACGTTTTAGAGTTCCCCTTCATTTTGTGATATAATTGCCTTCCGCTTGTCTCTAATTGGTAGTTATTTGTAGCAATAAGTATGTAAATCAATTGTATTCTCACACACGTTGTGCATTACAAAGAGCATTGACTTTGAAGAGTGCCGTTCTTATAAAAAAAAAAAATAAAAAAAACATGTTGCGCATAATACAAAAAAGCAAAAACGTTAATTAGTCCCAAACGTTTTGAATAAGGTGAAGCATAAATCGTATAAAGAGAAGGAATATACGGATTTATATTACCTTAAAGCCATACAGACCAATACTCTAACATTTAACTTAAAGTTATTGACTTTAAATGAAAAATTTCTAAAATATTTTCTTGAAATTCAAGTCAAAAAGTGAACAGATCTACATATCAAATCGCGTATTGTCGTACACGTTAATGTTCGAGCACATGAACCTGTGATACCTCAGGATAGACTTATCTTTCTGATTAGCGCCTTACATTATCTTCAAATAAATTAACTGGCAGACTCCATCAATCAATGTCCCGATATCGAATATGCGAAGATCCACTTCGATCATCAGTTCTTTGCGTTCTAGTTTATTGGTTACTTCATCTCCTCATGTATTTATATACATTTATTACCTAATAGTTCTGCAGATATGCTTTAGTTAGTCCTGATGGCTATTTCTTTCATTGAAAAGTCAAAAAATAGCATTTTTTTAAAACAAATTTTTGAGGTAATAATTACACACATTAAAGAGTTGGCCACTGTTCTTATCCAACTGTATCTTTCTTTAAAGATTCTGCAGATACAGTCTAGTTGTTCTCGGCGAAAGGTTCTTGCATCGAGAACTCGAAGGGTGTAAAAGGTGTGAAGATTTAAAAAAAAAAAGGTTTCTTTTCTCAACATCAACACTACTAGGACGTCACATAAATTGCTGTCGCTATTTTCCCGCATTATGGTCCTGGGAAGTAGTAATTGGGCTGAGAGCATAATATAAGTTGATCGGTGCCGATATTTCCTCGAAGAAAAGGCAGCCAGTAGGTATGCCTGAAATACAATTGAAGGCTCTGTACAATAAATTGTAGCATCATGCGGGCAAGCTACGTTCCAACAAATGTCCTGATACAGCCGTCTTTATTACACCTGCCCACGAGCATTAAATATTTAAGATTTTAAGTAGGTCCCAGGTCACATCCAGTTGTGGTTATATACTGTTCTGGTTGTGAAAATTCAGAAGGCTAAATGAAAAATGTTGTGTGTGAACTACAAGAGAACAAAAATTCCAGATATAGAGACATCCGATTACTTTACTATGATTGATTAACAATAAAAAATAAAGTTTTCTTATAGCAGTGGGAAAGAAAATATCTTGATCAGCAGAAAAAGAAGAAGTAAAAAAAATGTTCGTGTGAGTCGTATTAACTCGTAGAATGACTGCCCTTTGTAAGCTGGCACATGGCCGAAATTCTCTAGGCACCGCTTGTTCGTAGGTTCAAATTTCAATGCAAACCAAAACGGTCCTTGATCGTCCTTGATATAGTGGGTGCTCAACGGGCAGAGGTATCCCTCAAGCGGTAAAGGCATAACACTAACCGATTGGGCATCTCCCACTACGCCGCGGAGGCTCCCTATCTCTTTGCCCATTGAATGACTGATTTAAACAAAAAAAGTTTGGCTTGTCTCTCCTAACCTACTAAATAACAAACACTACAGGTGTAGAGACGATTACGATCCAATCACTTTAATTTACCAATACAATGGGAAGATTTCTTTATTGTGCTTGAGAGCTAACATTTTAGATCGTTGCGGGCTTGAGAACTGGATAACTTTTAGCAATTTGTGTCATTTTCTACAGAAACTTAGCTAAGCAGGTATAGTTTCTTGTGTTATTCGTTGAATTTTAGGCTACGGCAACACTATTCGATTTGAAATGAAAAATACAGAATGATTCTGTACATATAGAAGAATTATTTAATTCGTTTCGGCCATGTGCAAATTTAAATAAACTTCACTTTTGTAAAAATGATATTCAAATCGTGTTGGGTGTATTGTATGTTGGGTGTTTATGACTAGCTCGTGGCAAGAAAAGTTATCAATCATATTAATCTTGAATCAATTTTCTTTTGTCAAATTGTAATTGATTTTTCCTGTTGTTCTGTTTTAAAGTTTGCTATAATAAAAACTTTAAATTATATCAGGTTATGCGCTCAGGCATGGGAAAAATGTTTTTGGTATATATTTGTCTCAGAAACATTGTGGGGTGTGTCCCAGACAATGAAATATTAGTCCGTCATTATTTAAGGTTGAAAGATGGAGGGAGTCCGAGTGTTTCTCGAAGTTTGCAACTAAAAAGTGTATTAGCGATTCAGGAATGAAGAGTTTTAACCGCTAGGAAGTATTCCGAAAAAAAAAATGAAGGAGATTGGAAAAGCGATATGGGAAAACTAATGCCAGAATTATCTTAAGCATTCTGCTCAGGCAAATTTCCTATTCCATCTCCACAGTGTAAAATGCGTGGAATAGATTGCGCGAAAACCAAAAGTCAAGAGATCGCACTGCTTAAACAACGGTTCGGCATGCATATAAATGAAGGCGAATGGGGGCATTAGTTTGCCTGTAAGTTTACTTCACTCGCAAACACTTTGACCGAAATAGAAGTGAGTCTGTCAGAAGAACAGTCCTTAAGACAACCTAGATCATGAAAAATTTGGAATTCATTGGTGGTTTATGGTTCTAATGGTGATTAAGCCTCTGCGATACGAAAAGATGATACGAAAAACAAACACGCACATAAATTTGAATTTCAAGCAGAAATACCATCGTGCGGAGAGATTCAAGTCTTCATTACAACTTAATTAGATTCCTTGCTTTAGCTAAATCCAGTGTTCAAGCAGAACTTATTTTGCCATACGCTGTTTCATTAACAGCGAAAATCCTTGATTCACAAAAATAAACCTCGAAGTCTTGCAAGGTATTATAAAATAAGTCCTCGAAACAATCAAAGCACTTACTGTTACTTTATTTATTTGATTATTTTAGAATTGATGGCACAGTTTGTCTATGAAATTGTATTTGCAACCGCCTATAGATATTTGGTCTATGCATGCAGTATTAACATATCTGTCAATTTATTCTCGTTTAAGAGTAGACCTGATTGCTGTGCATGATTTTTATTGTTTTATTGCCGCCCCAGGAACACCAAACGTGATAAAATTCAACGCTAGCTAACTAAAATGTAATAAAAGTTTTTAAATGAATGCAAATTAAATGAAATTTTCTGAAATAGAAATTTCCATAATATTTCAACGATTTTATAGTAATTGAATCGTTTTCAAGTTTAGGTTTTGAATTTTTTTTTTTTTTTCTAAATACACAAAAGTTTAATCGTCATGGCTGGCTGCAAAAAAAAAACATTTTTTTTCTTAACTCTTGTTTTATCGTTATTATTATATAAAATTAAACAAAAAAAAAAAAAAAAAGCAACTTTAAAATGTCTGCAAAGTTTTAAGTTAAAAAGAACAAAAAAAAAAAAACAAAACTTTTTGAAAAAAGGGTACCAAAGCAGATGCAACAATTTTGACGAGTCAAATAAATTTCCCATAAGCTCACATCTGAAGATTGCATTATGCCTAATTTAAGTGCAAAAGCGAAGGTACAAGGAATTTGTCATGTCTTTTGGCGTGTCTTGAGAAATTCAGTCACGATCTGCCTCTCTTAAAGGCGCGATTAAGCCTTTAAAACGTTCTCTGGAGCATCGAGCTTAAAATTGTAATGAATACTTTTCATCCTCAAGTTTCAATATAAAGCATGTTGTTCACTAGAGTCATTCACCAATTGTACGAGTTAACTTATCAGACAACAGTCCTCTGCTTGGGTCCCCAGGGGCTTAATGTACATTCATCATTTCAGAGTGTGGTAGTGGTTGTTACCTGGAGTATTACGCCCGAAGTAAGTTCGTTTAGATTCATTCCATAAAACGCCGCGAATGACTTTCTAATCTGATGAGCATGTGAACTCTCTCCAACTTCTTTGCTAAAACGTAGTTGAAACACTTTCAGCAAAATGTCGCTCTATTTTAATCATACATAAATACTCATCCTTGAAACACCCATTACACCCATTAACACCCAAATGAAGTTTCCCTAGAACCAAGCAGCTATTGTTATGCGTATATATAAACTTTACCGTTTCCCGGTGAAAAGTAGAAAACGTTTCCTGACGTGTTCCATTTCGAAAATGGAAACCAGACCTGCACATTTATGGGCTAAGCACTCTCCCTCTCTCCCTCTCTCTCTTTCTATCTCTCTTTCTCTACTTCTACCTCTCTCTCTCTCTTTCTCTGTCTGTCTGTCTGTCTCTCTCTCTCTGTGTCTTTCCCTCGCTCTCTATTTATCTATCTATCTATTTATATACCTATCTGTCTGTCTGTCTGTCTATCTATCTCTCTCTTTTTCTGTCTGAACGAGTGCCTATCATCATGGCGGCCACGCAGACGAAACGACGCGCAGATATAGAAATGAATATAAAAAAAATTCAAATCTGAAATTGCATATGTTCTTCTTCATAATTCTTTATACATATATTTATAATTATACATGTATATTCGGTAAATATTGTATTCAGTCTAAAATCCATCTGAAATTGAAATTTACAATTGGTGAAATTTCTTATACAAAACTCACTGCTTATAGTCTAAGAGTATAATTTATGTGCTTGGAATTAAAGTTAAACCGTATGCATGAATAAAATGTAATACACAACGGTCATGTACGGGATACATGATCTAAGACAGAAACATGCTTCCGTGCATGTTTACGTTATGCGTGCTTTATTACGTTAACATTAAAAGTAGAAAAGTGCAACAATAAAACAACGACAATGAAACAGAAGAGAAGACAACAATGCCATTTTAGAGTTAACAATGACACAAAAAACGGATTCTTTCAAATGCTCTTAAGTTTAAGCAGCTTATCAGTCAAACATGAAAATCTAATAAAGAACGAAAATTTCTTTGTGCATAAATATCTTGAAACAAAAAAAAAAAAAAACAACAAGAAAAGAAAAGAGAAAGCATTAGAAGGCACTTTACTTGGAAGACACGCTTGAAGATACATACGAGAATGAACAGCTGATATATTGTTTAGACTTTTACCATCAATATGATGTATATATGCTTCTTGAAATCTTTGTATAGCTATATGGTTGCGTTGCACAATAAAAGGAAGACAAAAATTATACAAAATTGAATAAAGAAGAAATTGAGCTGAGAATAACAAACAACAAAGAAGCGCACTAAAATGTAGCTTAAAAAAGAAATAGAAAAATATAAGAGAATTTTTTTATTTATTTTATTTTTTTTTGGACAAATGGCAACACTTAACTAAAGGTTAAGTGTATAGATTTATGGAGAAGCTTGAATTAATAAGTATGTAGTTTTGAAAGATTGTAGACTAGTAATATTACTTATCTCGCTTATAAGTGCTAATACAATATTTATTCAATAAAAAAGACAAAGCATGAGCATGAACGAAAAGCAAAGTACATTAATTTCAGTTACGTCAAGCTTCCGCTTTTCTGCACGTAAACAAGAAAGACCGACTTTACTTTGAAGCAAGTTGTAGTGCAACGCATTACATACTTCTTCAATAATAACGTTCCAAACAATATTAAATTATAAAGAAGGAGGATTTTTCCACCTTCGGATCAAGTCCACATCATCCTGAGTGGCCGAGTAAACATGGGATCTCGGCTAACAACTCAATGTTAATAACTGATAATCCCCAATTTCGGAAGTCTAGTTTGCCTATTGTGAATGGAGACATGTCCGGAAGGAAACTATTTTTATTTTGGACTTTTTGACAAATCTATCAAATATGAATAAGATCAATAAGTTCCGGGACTGGTACAGCTGGTGCTAGCTAATAAAACATCCACATTATTTTTAGCAAGGGCCGCACCGAATATCGTCAAAATTTTATTTCTCTTCAATCTTTTGCTTACGATTTCATGCACTTTTAGTGACGCGCTACTCTTGTTGTCTTCAGAGCAATTCAAGCTTCATGTGTTGATTAAATGTTGTCTTTTGATGTGATAAGATATCATTCAAATTCAGGATTGTCTTGAACAATGTTATGGCAACGCTTCTTGCTCGAAAAAATATTTTGTCGGTGACTTACTGATGTCGCGTAGAGGACGCCTAAAACAAATGTTTATACTACAATTTTAAAAATTCTTGGAATTTATTTCCGTAAAATGGTAAGAGAAAGCGGACGATCTAAAGATATCAAAACCAAATGTGTCCACTATTTTGTATAAAATCATGCCCATAAGGAAACTATTTTCCAAATGGGAGCCGCATTCGTCTACAGTATCATAAGTCGATAGATGCAAGGGGAAAAATTGCCCATATTGAAAGTACATCTCGTACCACGAGCATAAGCTGTTCGTAAACTTTGAAAGGATGGTCCAAGCAAAAAAATTTTGATCAAATGACGAAGTCAATGCCGGAATTGAAGCATAGTTTGAAAACCTTAACAAATCGATCTATAGAAAACAAAGTTAAAGAACTTTAATCTTGTAGAAGACTATGAAGCACTTGAAACCGAGCCTTTTTTCTATTTAGTTCCGGGGATTATTAATCGATGTAATAAATGTTGATAGATGCATTCATGATATTTCTCTACTTTTGTTGAACAATTTGTATCAATCGAAACAGTCGTCATATTTAATGCATTATCGTCAAAAGCCTCTTCCAACATTTTGGAAGCGGAAATTGCAGTCTTGAGGCAAAGCTTGAGCGCATTTCTGTCTTCCATTTTTCCATCCTCTCAAAAATCGAATAATGTTTTTTTTTAAGTAAAAGTGAACGAGCATATGTCCTTGGCCTGAAGACGTCAGCACGGAATCTAATGTGAGTGTGGATTGATTTCGATAAACTTGCATTTTTTTTATATCAATCGATTCAGAATTATCACTTTTTCCTTTGTCCGCCTACCTGTGTGTCCGTCTGTCCGTCTTGTTTTTCTGTATTCAACTTTCGCAGTTTGGTACAAGACGACGAAAATGCTGCCTTTCTAATGACGCTGCGCACGACGACCATTTAAAATTCTCTCACTCGTACCATCTTACATGTCGTTGTCTTTAAGACTTCGAACGAACTACGCTGCCAAACGCTCGTAAAGACTCCAAGAACCTAAGGGAACGGGACACATCGATAACTTTGATTTATCACCAGCCGCAATATTTCTTTCGTTGTTACCTATTCATATGGCTATTTATACGGGTCGTATTTTACCCTACATAACCTATAGTATAGGGATATATTACGATTGTGCGGATGTATGCAAAAATCAGAAGGACTCGAGATAGACCCATATTTTATTATACCGACCGATTCAGAATCGTTTTGTTAATAAATTGGAGCTTGTCTGTCCGTCTTGTTATCTTACTCTCAGCCTACATTTTTGGGTCAGTTTTGAGGTATTTTGATAAAATTCGTCAAATTGATGGGTTTTGCTTCAAGGACGAGAACCACGAAAGTGGTTCGCACCGGGCTACTTTTTTGAATATTGCACATAGAATACCTTAATAGCAATAATAAGCGAAGTGATGTATGTTATTTAAAGGTGGGCCGTGTCTGCTATAGTGGCATCTGGAACTCCCCTCTCTTTTCATAATTTCCGTGTTTTTGTCTCACATTTTCCGATTTGTTATATCTCTCGCTATGCTTTTCAAAGAAACCGGCCATCTTCACATTTGTTCGCAATTATTTAGTTGCCCCTTCAATACCAAAGACTTGTTTGTTAATCCTTTCTTAACGACACCCTCTCATTTCATGACATCATTGAAAGTCCTGTTCATCTTTATTGCTTTTCGCAAAAATTTCGAATTTCCATTCGTAATGAATGGTGAACATGTATGTCATTTTTTATATGTCAATAAATTGTATCAAATACGTGATTTTCGTAATTTATTTTACGTAACTTATGTTTTAGTTTATTCCAAAAGCGTTTTGCCTTCGAAAGATATTATGAGAGGTATAGAAGAATATTCATACATTAACGACTGATATCAATCCACCACTCGTTACGATATGCTCCTGATTGACAGCTACAACCACAAAAAAGAAAATTACGATCGATTCGCTTGAGTGTTCATAGCCTTATACTCTCTCTCTCTCCAATACCAACACCAAGCCTAAGTTTCCTTACATTTTAGCCATGACATCGTAAACGCTTTGAAATAAATTCTTTTATTCAAGTTTAAATTTCCTATGAATTTCTAGCGAGAAACAAACAACAAAACAAACAATAAATACAGAAACAAGTAAGAAAAAAAGAGCGTTGTCAACAACTATTTAAGCGTTTTATTTATACTCAACAATAACAGCAATGGTAACAAAATCATTCAAAAGTGCAAGAAGGGAACATCATCTTCGCCTACTATCTTGTGGACGTTAGTGACGTTAACGTTGTTATGCTTTTTGCAATCGTTGTCGTTCCTGTTGTTTATATTGGTGGTGTTGCAAGAAAATAGTGTAAACATTTGAAAAAGTTGAGCATTGTAGAATCAATAAAGTTCAGTTAACCACCAGATCTATGCCTTTCACTCTTTCTCTCTATGCATACATATATACGCACATATATATATATATATATTCCTTTCCCTTTCTATGTCATTGAAGTAATCCACAAATACAACAACAAACTAAATTGAAAATGAAAAAAAAAGCGAAAACAAAAACAAAAAAAAGAGAGAGGATGAAAAAAGCCGAAACAACAAAGACAACTTACACAATACAGAAGAGTAGCAAGCAACAATAAAGGCAACAACATCGAAAACAAGAACAACAACTTACTATACTTACTATACAAAGTGACACAGTTATTTGTTAACATTTTCAAATTCTCATTTAAAAGTTCATAAAAAAGGAAAAGTTGGTTGGTTGGTTGGTTGGCAAACTGCAAAGCCTGTCTCCGTAAGCATCATCAGCAACACTCATTCATTGCATACGCACGTATGCACATACAAACATATCCACAGTCGTAGAGCAGATCTTCTGCCCCGGGTGCAATTTACCAAGTTCTATGCCACATATACATACATATATGTTAGCGTGTGGCTGACTATGGTTGTTAACGGGTATGCATGTGAATTTAAGTATATGTGCATATGTGCATATATGCGTGTTGACGTGTATTCGTACATTTCTTAGTTTTGTGTAATATGTTTTTCTTTTTTTCCTTTTTTTACTTAACACGAAAAGATGCATTAACTTGTTCACGGCGTGTGTAACATCCCAACATTATGGCATGTAGTTGTCATAAAAAGAATGATCGGTGAGAGTATTTATATCAATCTACTTAGTTGTGGCTATTTATACTCAGGCTACTTTGGCGATGTTAACTAGCAGGCGTCAATATAACCAACTAAAGCTTAAAGTGTCGCATCAGCAGGAATAATGAACGGGAGGAGCTTTAGCTTTCATAGGCTCATTATAATGCGATTTTTGTCTTCGCGCATGCTGAGACCAAAGTGAAAAGCGTGACAATGATGCATAGAAGTTACTCCATATATAAGATTTTCAAATACATTTTACTGAGCAGACGAGATGGTGCTTTGGTAGTCGGATTAAAGATGAAGACTTCATAAGCTTACGGTATTGTCCTGCAGCTAAAACAGACTGGGAGCAGGGCTGATGGCGAAGTGGGCCGGTTTTTTTTTCAGACCCGCCAGACCTATATTTGCAGCGCAACGAGAGTTGCAGTCCGCATCATATTGTCTGTACATTCGTCTTACAGCTATTCGGGAGCAATAGTAGATGAAGAAGTAGAGAATGGTGAAATCACTCCATTGTGATAAAAACTTCACCATTTAAAGATAGCCAGTTCAGGGTCTAGTTTTATAACTAGTTAGGCTACGATAGTAGCAGAGCTGACAGTTAAGTGACGCGTTCAATTTTAGATCGCCACCGTTTTTACATAGCTTCTTCTAACTGATAGGGTTAGTGTTTACTTTCCCGTACTACTTACTAATCTGGCACAAGAAAGGTACAACGGAGAGGGAGGTTTACTTGTATCTTTACTCAGGGCTCTTCAGGTAGCTTTTATTTTCCTGTTTGAAGATGAACTTTACCATGATGATAATCGCTGTTGTTATCAAACAAAAAAAAGAAAAATACAAAAGAAAAGCCGCTTATTTATTTCACACACAATGTCAGCAAGTTTATGTAACATCAACTTATTTGCAAGGTTTAATAGTTTCAAGCCTTCATGGTGCTTAAAGGGGATACAACCAGCGTAGCTGGGGGTCTTGACCATTTTCACTGATGTCCTTATTCGTCAGACCTAGTCTCTCATATTTTACCTAACTCTTCTCCTACATGGAATAAGCCAAGAGTGTAAGCATCTAACCTCCTCCAAACCTGTGTAGGTGATAATCATAGCAAGAGTCTCCCCTATAAGCAGATTAGTCGACCATAACTTTTGCTTTGTTTTTTCCCCTCATCTGTATACAAATTGTTCAAGCAGTACGAGGACATTCATTCATTTTGGCGTTGTGTTATATTTACAAGAAAAATGGGGAAAAAAAAGAGACCAGAAAAAAATTGTACAAAGTACATACGTACGTATGTACCTATGCATTTTCAACTCAAAAGCATATAAAACGGCAATGTTATTGTTTCTGTATCGGGTACATGTACTTACTTAGGCACGGGCACAGTTATACAACCGAAGCTACGAAACAAGAGATTTTTAACTTATGTTACGTACGAATGTTACTACGAAAGTGTATCAACGTACATTTTTGTATGTGTTTCTGTTTTGTTTTTTGCTTTTGTATAGCTTTTTATTTGTTTTTCTTCTTTTTTTTTTTGCTGTACGGCTAAATCTTTTATTTTTTCGGGTGTTCATTCAGATTTTTTTTCAAATGGTTGCGTAAAATTTGTTGCGGTTTTGAAATAAAGGGACAGAATTGTAATGTAATACAGTGTTTATAGGTGCAATTTTTGCTGGAGATCCTTCTCTTCGACTCTTATCTACCTCTGCCGAAAGCATAAGCATATACGCGCAGTGGTATAAAAATGTCTTCCAACTTCTACAAACGGGACGTCGTTACTTTTGTAATTCCATTTGTAACGTTAGGAGAAGAAGCTTTACACATAATATCGATACGCTCAAGGCGTGTGAGATGTAGAGTTGGTTTGCTCGCTAGAATCCAAGTTGGAAAAGTTTAGATTTTTTCCAGGATGCACCATGTAGTGCCGAAAATTCAGAAAATGAAACTTAATCGTACCAAGTGCGTGTGTAACGAGTGTCATACCACGATGTGACTTTCAGTCACTTATGAGAATCACAAGAATAATTAAAACATTATTTTGTTTCCTTGTACGTTTTGTTTCCTATTGTTATTGTTATTGTATACGCAGATTCAGATTTCGAATGTTTTCTTGTGACAGCGACATGCAAAGTCACTCTTAGTTAATGTAACATCTGGCTGGAATTCCACTTGCATGCTGGGGCGTGATACCTTGTATACAACTTGCATCAAACCTTTTAGGAGCAGTTTATGTCGAATCATTTGAATGCAGAAATAGATATTCGGACCCAGAATTCACCAAACTCTTTTTTTACGACTGCATCTACAACAAGAACAAGAAAATCTTGTACATCGATTTGCTGTGTTTTTTTACGCCTATCAGCAGCCATTCGCTGTCCTTCCTTGCGGAGTATTTGCCAGTAATGCTGATAATTACTTTATCGTTAAGGCAATATGGTAACAATACCAATTGAATACTAGCTCTAATGTGACGGGCCGATTGTTGCTTTGTCATTTCGTGCCGCATTTTCCAAGGTAGATGGTAAGGCGCTTATTCTTGTCTTCATAATTTTCATTATTGCTACTCAAAAAAGCTCATCATCAACATTTTTGTTCTTCTCTGATGCAATTGAGTATATCTCCCATTGTTATAGTATCTGTACTTCTTGCGGTGCACACGCACTAGCAAATGTTTTATTATTCCCCACGTGATTGAATGCAAGTTAAGACATGTCTCGACAAGAGGAATTCGTATAAAGTTTGATCTGCACTATGCGTATTCCACCGCGTAATGTAACCATGTGCCGTGTGACTGTCAAGCACATCGTGGTATAATAATGTACATTCAGAGAAAAAAATTGATTTCGATATCACAACTACTTCCAAAGATACAAGTATTCACTTTTTGACCAACAAAGTATTTAGAAAAATTGATGGCTTCGGGATAGCAAATAGCCAAGAAATTTAAGTTCAATAAAAAAAGGGTAAAATTTATTATAAACCACGTAGTGCGAGTGGGCCGAAAAACAACAAATATTCAAAATATTCCTACAATTTAAAATTTTTCAATTATGAAAACTTAAATCAGAAAGTTGGAAATTATTAGAAATTTCGGAAAAATATTTCAGATATACGTAAGTCTTCTTGAAATTCTGAATCTATCGATTCCCTAAAATTTTTAAATTAAGATAGAGATCAACAACTGAACAGCGACTTACTGTGAGGTGGCGAACTAATACAACGCACCAACGCTAGAAACTCTGTTTACTCTGCTTAGCTTGGTGCGTCTAAAAAATAAATTGTGAGCAAAAGGGCCCTGTAGCGTAGATAAGCCCGAACAGGATTACGCCTCGTCTTACCGTAGAGATCGTAAAGTTCGAAAAATTATGTATATGCAGATTTGTAAAATCCTACAAACATATGGGCATTTTGGTATTTAAAGAAAAGTCCGAACTTTAATGTTCAAGATTCCAAAACATGAGCTAATTATCAAATTCTGTCCCAAAGGCGTATAAATTGTTAGGAATTTAAAACCTGCCAGATTAGATTCTATAGAATAAATTTAGCGATCGTCGCGGAGAGCTTCCATAAGCTCAAGCACTTTATCAACAATCTGTAACATACACATCACATTGACCTTGATCGAACTTGGTTAGAGTATCTAACCGTTTGCGTGATACCGCGCTATCAAAGTTATCGCAAGGCCAATATACTTTTCTTTCGCGAAAATTGCAATTAATTTTTTGTTGACTTCAATGTTTAGCAACGGATGCTATAAATCTGTTCCGAAATTACGAAGGCCGTAAGTGACCACATGTCTAGGAATGGTAGTGTGTAAGACAGACTACGTAATAGTGTAATTTGATAAACGTATTCGCATGTATTTTCCTATCAGTCGGTATACATGTTGATGCTGCTCTGCAGTTGTGGAAATTTAATACATGCACAGATGCGTACATGAGACTCGTTTAGTCTGCTTTGCTGATGCGCTCACTACGTGTATGAATGCAAGTATAGGCACCAAATACAAGTAGTTTTTTATTGCGAGTAGTGTCCATTGTCTTATGTTGAGTGGTTTCGCATCTCGTCACAATAACAAAACAACTGGAACAGCAGGACTAAGAAACAAAATAAAGAGCGAAACACATGTACGTATGTCCACTGCTTTAAAGAGGATTCGTTCGGCTGGATAGACTATCTATCGTATTGCTACTATCGTATTGCTATCATATTGAATTTACAAATTTTGTGGTCGACATTTAACAATTGTTAAGAGTATGTTGCACGCAACTAATGTTGGTGCATATAAAAGAGACAACCAGCTGTTTATTCTCGCTTATATAAAGGCAAAAAAGTGACATTGAAAAAATCAAAATCCAATTATCACATGAGTAAACGTCATAACATCTTAAACAATAAATCTCGCTTCTAAGACTCAGCAGAACACAAAAAATCAAAAAGCAAGTCAATCTACACTTCTTAGGCCGCTAAATAAAAGAAAAAACAAGAAAAGGTGAAATCTGTAAAAAAAATGTTGGCAAGAAATCAAAAAAATCGGAAAAAACAAGTAAGAAAATTATGTTCGGTCGTGAATGAATTTTTTATACCTATGAGTAATGAGCAAAAAACGAATTTTTCGTTCCTTTTGAGAAACAGAGGTGTGTTCAGTTAACGTGGCGCTATGGGCGCGTCCTTCAACCGACTTGGCCTATTTTCAATACTACTCTACGTGCGGGAGCTTCCAATGTTCTTGCCTAATATGAAATCGACACGGCCAGGAAAGTGTTTACAATGGACGGACAGACAGACGTGCTTAAATCGATTTAAGAATTTCATGCTGATCAAGAATATGTATACTTTGTGGGGTTGCTGAAGTTTCCTTCTGGGCGTTGCAAACGTTTTGAAAAAAGGAATATATCCCCCATTCCCCGGTTATGGGCATAAACATTGAAGTTTATACCAACAATTTGCTTAATTACCAATAGAGTTCAGAAAAAGACAAAAATAAAGTATCCTTTCCGTCAATCCAAAACATTTGGCTTCATCTAAATCATGATAAGTGTCATTCCATGATAAGTGTAGTTCACCCTCTGCAAAATACTTAAGCGAAGACATCTCTGAGATGCATTTTAGGCAGATTACTTCGGGGTAAAAGAAAGAAGAGGACAGAAAATACATCCTTGGCGAACCCTTCTGTGTATTGGAATATTAGCTGTTCTGACATCACTCTTGCCGACTTCTGCTATTTCTCTTCTTATATCTTTTCCGTCAATACTAAGACCTTTCAGCATTTCCATTTATCGTGCTGCACTTTGTTAAACGCTTTTCCATAATAATATGAAATAATGAATTATATAATGAAGACTTTAAAAAACCGATGATTTCGAAGGTTCCTGAGGTGAAACCAATCTTTATGGAAGGTACGTTAAATAACCATAAACTTTTATATTGAAATAATTTTAGTCGGACAATTTTCAATTGTCCCGCATTTTGTCACTTACTCGAAAGGTCACGGCAAATTTTTATATAATTATATTACATAAAGAAATTATATAGAAAATAAATAAGAATTTTATAGTCGTACGAGGCCCATCATTGAATACTCTACACCACTTCGCCCAGTATAACATAACATTATTTCCATCCAAAGGCATATATGTCATGAAAACTCGCATATTGAAGGAGGAGGCTTTTGATGACGTCGTTGTTAGTAAAAAAAGAGCAATGTGAAGACAAATATTAAATAATAAACAAGAACACGCTTACATAACCTACACCACTTCGCCAAAAATTATACATTATTATTATCGAAAGGCGTAGCTTTCATGAAAGACTTTATATCGAAAAATACTCAAACGTCGACACGATCCAAATTTAGCAAACTTCATTAATTTGTGGAAGATTCTAATGCTTGCTTGCGTCATAACAAAGCACAAATTAGATTTTGCCCCTATATATGGTACGGTTTAAAAAATAAACCTATGCGATCCAAATTCCGTACATATAGTTAATTTAGTAAGGACCAATTTGAATTGTAAATTATCAAAAATTAGACCTTTTTGGCATAGAAAAGCTTATATTACATTGGAGCTCTTGTAAGGGTCGGGATCCAAAAAATCGACTTACCTGGCCCAAATTAAGTAAGTTAATTTCACCCTCCATCAGTTATGATGCATGGTATATCAACTTTGTGCGGACCTATGTTACGCCCAGAAGGGCTTTTAAGATCGACCTACTTTGTATTATACCGTTTTAACTTGTCTGTCCGTCTCACAGTATGATGTCTGGTCATTTATTATTGCGTTCAGCCTACAGATCACACATTTTGAGATATTTTGATAAAATTTGCCATCGAAAATGGTTTGGATCGGTCCACTTTTCCTACCACTCTCTCTGTAAAGCCTTATTTTGAAAATTCATTATATGAATAACTATAGGATGCAGCAGAATGTTTATGGTGGCCGTGGCAATTATTTTGAATAGTCGTTGTAGGAATAACTGTAGCTACAGTTGCAGCTATTTTGCTTGGTGTGGATTATATTTAGATGACTAGGCAAGTGAAATCGACTGTACATCTTACTATTTTTCGATCCTGTGAAAAGAACAACAACTAACCCGAGTTTAATCACTGTACAACTGATCAAAAGTAATGAATGTTTTTAGTTTAGTGTCCTAGTAATTGGATAAATATTTATAACGTAGGTGAGCGAAGCAATTCAGTTTAAAGTTTAGTCATGCAGTCTGAAGACTCCAATCAAATTGAACTTATACATGTATATTCTTTTCCTCATATGTATATTGATTGATTAGACAGAAACCTGTTAGCAAGCAACCGAGGGCCGCAAGTTGGCAAGCGTATGGTTAACTTTATATGTATTCCTTCACATTTCTTTCCACACAAATTCTCATGTTGTTCGCATAAACAGACAAAAAAAGTTCTATATACACATACAGAAAGATAGATAGTTTGGCAAGATTAGTCGAAGTACGTTAACACAATTATCCTGTAACGTGTCACTCTTAATTTAGGACGAAATTTTTGAGAACAACTTTCAATGACTTATGTATATGTGTGCTCTTTATTGTTAGGTATGTGACTCCATTGTTGGTCTTGTATGCTTATGCACGCACACGTATCCACCGCATATGTCGGTGTCATTGACTTTGACAGAGGTGATTAGAGCGGTTAAGTTTGGCAATAGGTGCGTACCGTATAGTTCTGACAAACGATATTTTCCGTATGTTAAAACAGTAACAGTAACAGCAGTTGTGTCAACTTCTGAGTTATGAATTTCAAAATACCTGACAAGCAGGACATAACAGCTGAACAGGTTAAAGCACTAAAGGCTTGGTAATGCACTCAACTTAACTGAAATGTTTCAGAGATTCTCTGAGTGCGGGGTAGATTTTAGGTTGTAAATGAAGCTTTTCTATCTTATCTCAGTTGAAACAGTAAGAGCGCTTAAAAAATTATGCTTCGTTATATATACAAGAAGTGAAAATAATTTTAATTATTTTTGGTAAATGATAAAAAAAGGAAAAAAAAAAATAAAAATTTTTAACTCGTTTTTATTCATCATTTCATAAGTTAGCTGAGTATGTGATGCAATATCGCGATGTAATCATTTTTTTTTTAATTTTTTTTTTTTTTTTTTTTTTTGCTTTTAAGGATATGCTTCATCTAACACAGAGCATTTATACGCTTTCCATTATGTACGGTGTGTGCATTTTTTAATTTTTATTAAATTTTCTATGGATATAGGTGCGCATAGGGATGGATATAAGTGAAAATGCGATAGCATGTGTACTGCTCGTATACTCCTATTAAATATAACATAATTGTGAGCAGAGCGCGGTTGTATTTGTATCGTTTTTCCACCAGCTTGAGTTTTGTAAAATTTGATAAGCATTTTATTAGTCAAGCACTGAACGTTTTATGGCAAATTGTGTTTCACATTTCCGCTGACCACTGAAGGTTTTATAGTACAATTCTTAGTACGGCGGGGTTAGATAAAACTAGTGAATGTGATTAAGGTACTCGGGCAATTTAATTTCTTTTTCTTTTTTTATATGTCATAATTTTCATTTTTATTACATTTATCCTTTCCGTACGCACACCGATGGTCACAGTGTATTAAGCAACAAAAGAAATGAAAAATGGATTTTACGAAAGGAAACATTAATTTTTCTTCTTCTTCTGCTTACCTCTACTAGGAAAACGCATGTCAAAGCCTTTATAAAAAAGGTTGAAATGTTCATCAGTATGTTAAGAAATTCTATCCGCTCTTTAAACTGACATCGTTATGTTGTTCAAAATAAGTGGGAAAAACATCGCGAGTAAACTCAAAATTTGACTTTTAGCTAAAAAATTTGCGAAAGTGAAAAATTATTATTTAATTAAAATTAGATTAAAATCATATTCGGCGAATAAAGGAAAATCCAAACAATATCGATGCGAGATAGACCCATTTTTTATTATACCGATCGATTCAGAAAGTGATTGTATGCTTGCCTCACCGTCTGTCCATCTGGTATTCTTGTGTCCAAGCTACAGGTCACGATGTCTGAGATATTTTAATGAAATCTGGTACAGCTACGCATTTTAATCTAATGTCGAATGCTACTGGAACTGGTTCGGGCCGGATCACTTCTTCCAGCACTTCCCGTATAATGCCTTTTTTTGAAATGTCGTTTTAGCAACTGTAGTAAATTTAGTGATGTAGGGCATTCAATAAAGGCATAGTGGCCCACGCTCTTGTTTTTACTTCTTTTTTTAAAGGTAAACTAGATCAGAGTAATTAGCAAGGTCCTTCTTAAAAAGTTCTTTAGGTACTTTTAGGATATGTATAAGCTTAGAAGTTCCGAATGCCAATCATGAAATATTCGAAGTATTTTAGCATTCACAAGGAGTACAAGGACCACAAATAGAGTGCTGACAAAATTTTCTGCCCGACTTGTGCGGCGGTCCCAACGTTACCAAGGTGAAAACCCTACAACCCGCAGCGTTCCCCAGTGATAGTTTCTCTAATAAACATTTCATTGTTTTTTTTTTTCAAGTCTGGCTAGAGTGTAAGGTACTTCTTGCATCACATTGGTAGTCCGTTTTGGTAAGCACTATTACAAGGTGCGATAGTTGCTACGTTTCCCACGGATCATATCATGTTTGTTTCATATGATCCCTAGGATATTCATGGATTTCAGGAACGTTTTTTTAATATCACTTACGAACATCCATTCTTTGTATTATTTGCGATATCTGGGTCTTTCTGGCGACATTTACACTATTCATCGCATAAAATCATGGTTGTGAAGTATTTTCGTTACCAAGAATTTATTGTAACGCCTTTAACATAACATTTCTTCTTCCAACGTAGTACACTGAGAGCACAAGGAAAATCTGCCCAAAATATAGGATATAGCGAGCACAGTTTAAACATTGTCTTTATTCCTTTGAATATGTCACGTACACCCAAAGAAAATCGACAAAAGAAGAATTCTCTGAAACGTTTACTCTTAAACGAGCATGTCATGGGAAACACAAAGAGACGGCGTTATACGCACCCGACAGAAGATACGTGGCTATTATTCAAATTATATTCTAAAGTTTCAAGCACTCATTCCATGGTAGTTAAAGCCGTAAATACGGGGATAATTTATTAAACAACTATTTTCTGTTACCAAAGGACTTCTATATAATAAAGTACGTGCGCTTGCTATAAATTAAGCCATTTGTATATCTGACTCTACATAATAAGTAACACTACAACTGGTCATTAAAAAAAAAAAAAAGAAAAAAAAAGAAAAATTACAAAATTACATAATTTGTTTTCAATTTCTTGTTGTTGTATATTTATTGCATGTTTGTTTCTTATTCTCTTTCTCTTAGATCCACCGTCACCGCCTATTATTTCCGGTTATATGGAAGGACAAATAATACCAGCAGGTTCCGTACAAAAATTGTTATGTGTTTCATCGGGCGGTAATCCACTGGCTACTCTCACTTGGTATAAGAACGATAAAAGGGTAAGTGGCATGATGATGACATACGAGTACCGACCACCACCACCACCACCACCAACAACAACACGTTTAACCAAAGTGACAAACAAAAGGAAAAAGAGAGCAGGAAAACTATTAGAATTTTAATAACAAATTATGTTCGTCAGGCAGATACACACAAAGTGTTTTTATGTAAATATCTGGGTATGGCACCTTATCCCTACATTTCAAAGCAGAAACAATTACCAAGCGTTGGTTTTCATTCCGGTTTTTTTTTTTTTTTTTTTTTTTGTACGTAGAGTTTGTCGTTGTCCCTATCATCTGTTGTTGTTTTATTTTAATCCCTGCACTCACGCGATTGCATGGGCTTGTCTGTATTGGATTTTCTAGCATATGATAAAATGCAAATTGGTTTCTTGCCTTTTTAACGAGGACATCATGTATAATATATATGTATATTTATATATGTATATCTGAAACATTGTATACACCTGTGACCGCAGGAAACACACATGGGCTGCATTCCTTCTTTCACGTTATTTTATTTTTTTTATTTTTTTTTTTTAATTTTGTCCATTTCATGTTTTCTTTCATGTAAAATTGAAATAATGATGATGCTCTGGTTAAGGGTATCTCTCGACATACGACGTTATGGACAATAGGCTCAGCGATATGTATGATGAAGAAATTCTTGCCAACGGTATGTGCTGCAATTAACCTGCGGTTTTTTTCAAATTCCCAAGACCATAAATTCTCAAATTATGCGCTTGCACTTGCAGAAAACCATAAACATCGTAAATATTTTAACAATTTTTATTTTTCCTTCTATTTTTTTTTTTATTTTGTTTTTGTTTTTTGTCAGAAAATTTAAAAGGTGGTTATTATTAATATATACAGCAGCTGCAGCAATACATTGATATGATCACATGATGCGACCAAAGCCATGCTCTCTCCATCCGATACGTATATCAAACGATATGTAACAATCGAAATAATGCCCATGACACTTAAACCTAAAAGAAATAGCGATTTAACTAAATCTAAGGATCGCTGAAATATATATTTGCTCTCCGCTTTTACGAAATGCAAAATCCCTACAAAGTAAATAAACTAATAGGTAGGGTTATGTACAAGTTGATCTGTTCATTAATAGACACCTCTATGCCATCTATCAGAGATTCAGCAGACGAAACATTGGCAAGCAAACTCATGCGACCAATAGTGAAGAACATTTTAAAAACTTTTTAGACCCCTTGACTTGTCTGATCCGATAAATTTTATTCAACATATTCGGTGTATGGTGCTTGTGTAAGCCTTCCATTCATGGCAAATACCCTTGGGCATGGCTATCAATGCCAATGCATTGCAATACGAATGCCAATGATGCAAATTTGCATTTTTTTAACTATGCTAAATAGAAATATGTATGAGTTATGAGTGTTCTAATTTGCGTGCCTGGATGTATCCGATGTCAATATGGCGCGTAGGTTTTAACAAAGAAGTCATCAATGTTTTTCAAAACATGGTATTGTCACAAACTTTAAATTGGATTTATTTGAAGGCATCGATTTCTTACGCCTTTAGCGCTTATTTCGCGATTTTCCCTTGCTCGACAGTAAAACAACAACATTTTCTTAAAAACTTGTTATGGAAAAAAAACATAGCATAATTATTGATATTTTTTGCGAGAATAACAACGATTTCAGGGACGATGATAAAAGATTGTTACATGTGTGTTTATGCAAACACTTTTTATATGCATCACCGAAGGATGACGGGCATATTCATTTTATCAAAACGCTTGCAACGCCCGAAATGATCTGCATCAAATTCTGAATCGATTTAAACATGTCCGTCTGTCCGTCTGTGTAATCTCTTTTTTTAAACAAAAACGAAGCTATCGAGTTCAAATTTGTTATACCCATTGGAAGCTCTTCCACGCATGTTGTTACTGAAAATGGCCAAAATCGTTCTAAACGCCCCTCCAAGGATTTAACTTAAACTACGGACACATATGTTTTTCGAAAGGAATCTGCATTGCATAAACTAGAGTGGATAAATGTGCAAAAATTCAAACGGATATTCTATGGACAAAAATGATCAATATTCTTGTACAAAAATGGAAAAACTTGATCGCCAATCAAACTTAAATGTTTTTTCAATAGCTTTATAGAGCGCAGAAATAGGCTGCAAAAAGTAGATAAAGTAGACAAATTCTTGGCCAGTTTCCAATTTGGAATGCACCTAAGCATGTCCGTCTGTTCGTTTGCCGAACTATCCGTCTGCCCAACTTTGTAGCATCTATTTCTTCTGGCTGTTGACTTTTTTGGGAATTGTTGTTCATCTTTTCGACCAATCGCCAGTTACAAAAGGTTACTTGACTTTATGACATCGACAGGTAAAGCCACATGGATCAGTATTTTGGTTCGCAGAAAATCTGCCAGTTTTCATGTTTTATCAAATGTGTGATTTTCGTGTAATAAAAATTTTAAAAAAATGAAAAATCTAAATTTCATAGGATTTCCCAAAACAGTGTGAGCAGTCGTTAGGCTTGAGGCCATAGTTTATGTGATTTCACCGATTTTTTTTTAACCTTAAATATATCGATAATATATGCGATTAATGTGCTATTTATGAAAGAGGCTACTTTTTCTGAATTTAATTCGGAGAATTAATTAATTTTAGCTCTGCTAAAAATCATCAACTAATTGAAAGTTAGCTTTGAATATATTCTGCCTATAAATGTTTATATAATTCTTGCTTCCGCAGATTAAAGGACAAAATCCTTTTTTCAAGTTTTAGTAAAAAAACGTTCAAAGTTTGCTATTGAAGATACAATGCGTGAAAATACATAATTTTTTTGTTCGTCACACCTTTATATACTAAATGGTTACTTTTTTATAAAGATTAAACCGTTTCAATGCTTTCAGCAGTGCGTTCAGCAATAGTCACACTGTCAATGTTTGACCAAATAGCTTAATTACTTAATTTTTTTATTAATAAGTAGTTTTGGCCGCTATGTCCTACTATAGTTAGACACTGGGGTCACCATAGTATGCTCTGCATCGCAATACAACTTTTAGGATTTTTTCGTAAACATATTGATAATAACTTCCCTTGGTCAAAAAACCCCTTTAAGTCGGTCAAATGTATCTCTTACTTTGCAAAGTTGCTGTCAAAGTCGGCGACTGAGCAGAAAGCTGCTGTTTGAACGTCGAATTTTATATCTATGGGGACTCACAAGGCCATCAATTGCCGATGTCTTCAACCATCTTATGTGTATACCATTCCACTCGGCTTTGTACTAGTTTAAAATCGATTGGACATCATCCACTCCTCTGTTCTTCTTCAAAGCTTATAATAGTGGAAACATTCACTTTGTTCTTCTTCCGGTTTCATACAAGCGTTAGCTTGTAAACCCCTCCACAAAAATAAAGATAATATAAAAGCAGCTATTCAGGTTGAATTCCTCCCAAGGTCATTTCTCTGTTCTGAGACTCAGTTGGGATAGGAGACTGATCAAACAAAACTTCCACGTAATTCTTACCATTCCACTTATTGCATAACTCATTTATGCTTACATGTAGTAGTGTGGTTTTTTTTCCTATCATCAGCTAATCATCGAATATTTGATGATAGTTTCTCGCATTATACTAAAAAAGTCTTCTTACGCAACTTAAGCCTTAACAATCTGCTTACGACGGGGGAGTTGTCAACATAGCTCTTTTCGCTTTATAACAGACCGATAGTCTCGGATTAAATGCTCAAACAGTGTACACGTATAGCAGCCAGAAGCATGAGAAGCGGAAGTTTAACGTTATCAAATTTAATTCCCGCAGAAAACAGATAAATTCGAAAAAAATCTGTTGTATAAGCAAATTTTTGTCTGCTTAGGGTCCTTCACTGCAAACTCACAAATTTAATTTAGTTCTGTTGGAAAGATAACTCAACCCAGCCTTACGATAAGCAAAGTACTTAGCCGCTACAGAGCTTAGTTGTGAGAACAAAATAAGAGTCGGTTTTGGCCCTTACAAAGTCTATATGTATATAGTCAACGTGAGGTTCTAGATCGGTTTACTTAAGTCAATCACTTTCCATCCACGTAAGGCAAACGCGGATGAAAAGTGGAAATTCGGTGCAAATATTCCTTCAGATATCGACCGCTAAAGCTGACATACCTATTTATTTAATATTACTAATACATTCAATTACTTCTAGCGTCCGTTTAAACAGATTAGCTTAAATTTTCGAAATCGATCCTTACGTTCACTTTGTTCAGTACAAATTCGCATAGTTAAAGTCACCCCAAATCCTAAGTGCTATTATAAAAGCTTATGTCTTTAGCTAGCGTTGAAAAATGTTGTGGGAATATTTATTCTAAACCATGCTCCCAAGCTCCCATGTCGCCTTGCCTTGCCTTAGCTTGCCTTCACATGCATAAATATTGTGTTATGGAATTTAGTTAAGTGGACATTAGAGTAGGTGTCGTATATTAATGCTTTTAGCCATGAATGTGCGTATGTATATGTTAGTCTATAAACTAAGGACATACTTATGTGCATGTTAAACAGTATGTAAACTTTTCTTGTCGAAATAATCCGGCAAACTCAGACGTACATTCTCTACTTAGCTCTAACTTGGGCAAATTAATGACCAGCTATAGTGTACGAAAACACACTATCAACTTACTTTTTTTTTTGTGTTTCATGCACATCAACCTGAATGTAATATGTATTTAATAAGTTTTCTATCTTGTTTTTATTGCTGTTTTGCTTTCAGATTAACTCAGTAATACGCACGGCTGATAAATCGGTTTCGGCTGAAATAACTATTTTGGCAAACGTTACTGATAATCAGGCCCAATACCGCTGTGAGGCTGCAAATAGTGCCACTGAAATACCGTTATTCGAATCGACAACACTTAGTGTCCATTGTAAGTAGTTAACGTTGTTGTTTAACAAAATGACAAATGAGTATAAAAAATGCTCATCAGTTTAATGAACCAATTTTCATAGCTATGTAAATAATATTTTGTTGGCGTTTGCTCTTTTTTGTTTTTTGTTTTTTTGTCTCTTTTTTTTTTTGTGAATTATTCTAGTTGCACCGGAGACAGTCAAGATACGCATTGAACCGGAAGAATTGAAACCCGGCATTGAGGCGACTATAATATGCGATTCCAGTTCCAGCAATCCACCTGCTAAATTATCCTGGTGGAAAGATGGCATACCAATTGAGGGTAAGGGTGGTGGGGTCTTCCTCTATTTTCATCTATCTATTTATATATATAAATATATACAACGCATATACGAACAAAGCAGCAGACAAACAAACTAGAAAGTGTACTGCCAACTGAAAAGTAACGATGATGCAACAAAGACGGTAATGGGACGTTAAAGGCTTTGGAAAGAGGTTTGTGTGGTAAAGCTGGAAAAGTGCCCAAATTATTGGGTTGTTTCGAGGATTTGCAATGTTGTCAGAAAGCCGGTGTGGCCACATGCCACAAGCATGTATTCATACAGAAAGAGATATACATTCACTTGTTCATAGGGCATAGTGGATGGCGCCGGCCAAAACCAACGCCGCATACCAAACAAATTTCCATGTTGTTGTCTATAGACAAGCATACAGCGGCAGCGGCAGCGACAGCGAAGTCAGCAGCTCAGCTTAGCTCAGTCATCATTCTGGCCATGTTCGGGGTCGGTTTAGAATCTTGAGAAGCTTAGCTCCTAAAGATTTCTGCCACATTCTTTTGCTACGTTAAAAGCACAAAATTGTAAAATATGTACTTTGCACAAACTTCCGGTTTACTGACTCTTTACTGATGTTGCTGTTACGGTTGTAGTTGCTATTGTCGTAGTTGTGTATAGAAAAAGGCTCTCGCAATTACTATGAAAATGCTTTCACTTGTACGCTGATGTTGCTTACCTCCATCCTTACTGCTGCTCCGATTGTTGTTATGTATCTTGCTTGTGTACGATTCCGTTTTGCTAATATTTTATTTTTTTTTTATTTTCTTATTTTATTTATGCATGTTTTACCAGGCATAAATAATACATCTAAGCCCGGTCTGTGGGGTGGCACTGTGTCTACGTTGGAATTCAAAGTAAACATCACGCAGGAAATGAACGGCATAGTTTACACATGTCAAAGTGCCAACGAGGCATTGCAGCGCAGTGTGCATGAAGCCATAAGCCTGGATGTTCTATGTAAGTACTCAGGCAGCGTCAGAGCAAAAGAAAGAGAAATAGAAATCGAGAAAGGAAGATAGAGATAGACATGGAGTAAGGGAGAGAGAGAGAGAGAGAGAGAGAGAGAGAAAGAAAGAAAGAGAGTAAGCACTTACGTTTGGGAAATAGAGCAGAACATGTAAACACGGTGATGCATGATGTTTCAACTTCTCATACTTATCTTTCTTTCCGTCTTTCTGTCATATATAAGCACATTTGTATTTATTTATATACAGATCGTCCCAAATTTGTGCCACCACCCTCATCGACGGCGGTGGGCGTTGAAAATGAATCGTTGATGGTTGCGCTGCAGGCGAACGCGAATCCTATATCAATTATCTACACCTGGTCAAAAGACGGTCAGTCTATAGCCGACGGTAATAATGAAGTTGAGCATCGTATATTTAGTGATGGGCCGAAGTTGAATTTCACCAAACTGCATCGGAACGACGCTGGCGTCTACGTATGCGAGGCACGCAATTCTCAAGGCTCGGCCAGTATCAATGTTACCGTAGTGGTGGAATGTAAGTACTAAGCTCGTTCATGTATATAACATTTTTTGAGACGACAATTTAAAGTAATTACTGTACGTAGACGGCACCAATATTAAATCTGTGTCAGAAAATGTGATAGTAAATCCGGGAGAAGATGCCATGTTGTCATGTACCGTAGAGGGTAAACCACTTAACGAAGAACATGTTAAATGGGAACGTCTCGGCTATGACATGACTATTAAAACGTCAAGTACATTCGCTAATGGCACCTCATATTTGCACATCAAAGACTCTCAACGCGAAGACGTTGGCAATTTTCGTTGTATTGCTGACAATCGAGTCGCCAATCCCACTAGTCGGGATGTTCTGCTGATAGTGAAGTGTGAGTGTGGCAAAGATTGAAAAAAACTGTGTATTTATTAACTCAGAGTTCACGTTTAAATAGTTGCTCCGGAAATTGATAAATCTCCCACATTGCTAAGGGCAGCCAGTGGGACGGGTGAGAGGGGACGTTTGCCTTGTCGTGCCCAAGCTTCTCCCAGACCAAAGTTTGTATGGCGCCAAGAAGGCAAAGATTTGCCTGTCAATCGCACTTACAAATACGAAGTGGAAGAGAAGAAAGTTGATTCTCTAACTTATGAATCTATTTTAATTATTGAGAAGGTGGCACCGGCTGACTATGGTGCTTACGAGTGCTTGGCAAAAAATGAATTGGGTCATGCCGTCGAAACTGTACGTTTGGATATTACCTCACAACCAGACAGTCCTCTTAGTCTGAATATATTAAATGTAACGCATGATTCGGTGACAGTAGCCTGGACGCCAGGCTTTGATGGTGGCCTGAAAGCATCGTATAGGGTACGCTACAGGTAATTGTCCTTTAAAGCTAAATAATAATTTTGGGAACTGATGCGCAACCATTAAAAAACCACAGCCACCAAAGGCAAGAGCATTAAATTTTTGTCTTCCTTTTCACCTCTTTTTTTTTTTTTGGTTTCTTTGCTGCTGTCACCCTCAATAGAGAAGCCAATCGTGAACAGTATAAATATATCGATAGTCTGCCAAATAGTCATAAACTTACCATAACTGGCCTCAAAATGAACACGTTATACCTATTCTCGGTTATGGCTTACAATGATTTAGGTGAAAGCAAATATCTACCGGACTTGCAAAAGGCTCACACCAAAGGTAAGTGTAATGCATAGTAAAGCAAGCACTTCGCTAACCTATCCAAGCAGCCATCCATTTCATTTATTCTCCCTTTGGTCGCATGCATTTGCATAGCCAACTCAATTAACTTGTTAAACCAAGAGAGCCATGCATATGAAAGCAAAGTGCACAAATTAGCTACTTTTCCCCCTTTTTGTATTGGAAGAGGTGTTGTTGACAGAAAAACGGGATAGCAGTGATGGTGGTAACGATGGTTATGATGGTGGTGGTAACGACGTCGGAGTACATTGATTTATTGGTCGCGTCATCTGCATTTAATGGGCTCTGTACTGTTAGTTGCCTCTAACGCCAATACCACTATCACCATCAGCATCAGCATCGCTATCACCGTCACGTAGTCTGCTATACCACCATTAAAATGGTATATATATATGGTATATATATATATATATCATATCTATATACATATATGATATATATATGTATTCGTATTCGTGTAGTATTTTTCATTACCCAACTATTGTCAAGCCAGCGCAGCTTATGGAAGGTTATTCAACATTATTTAATGAAAATTGTCTTCTTTTTTTTTTTGTTTTTTTCTTTTTCTTCTCCTTGTTTTTCTTCTTACCATTTCGTATCTTTTTTCGACCGCTTTCTTATTCCTATTTCTCTTTTAATCATAATAATATGCATACGATAGAAGCGCCACCACCCTCGCAGCCGGCCTCTTCATTGGGTGGACCACCCACGACGAGTGCCACTCCGTTGGGTGGAACATCGGGCACTTTGCTGCTAGTCGGCGTTGCATCTGGTGTCAGTATCGTGCTATTAAACGTTTTCGTCATCGGTTGCTGTCTGCACAAACGTAACCAGAAACGTCTTAAACGAGGTACTGTACCATAAACAGCAAAAAAAAAAAAGTTAATTAATTTGAATTTAATTAAAAAAAGAAAAAGAGAGAGAGAACGAGTCTACAATTGCTACGGTGAAGGTGAACATACTATGCAGCTGAAGTTGTCTGCATTGTTTAAATTTAATTTTTACTTATTAATGAAGTTTTTAAAATGAAATATTTTTAGAAAGATTGCAAGGGAAGGATTTCTTGTTTTGTTTTTGTTAAAGGATTTCTTGTTTTGTTTTGTTTTTGTTAAAGGATCTCTTCTCTCAGTCAACTTTTAAAGTAAAGTATTCGAGAATTCTTAAAGTTACCATTACCGGCTTTAAATGTTCTGGTGGTATTCTAATGAGTTTCATATGCTTAGTTCATAGTATTTATGTAAGGAAAACTTAGTGTGTGTGTGTAAATGTATTTTTGTATGCATATCGTTATCCACGCCAGCATCTGCATCATTATCGTCAGCATTAAAATTTAACAAAAATCATGGAAAAAAGAAGACAAAGCAGGGTTTTGTTTCTTTGATTTTCCTCCGACAAAATATAATCTAGTTTTTCAGACTTTCTCCATATCGCCATCTCTCTTCGACACTCGCGTTCTTTCCACTTTGCTTATGTTCCTCTGGTGCATTTAGTGCTCTTTGTTATGTTTCGTCAACTGAATGAACATCTGCTTTTTCTGTGGTGTTCATTCGTTGCTTTCATTCTTCATTTTTGCATTTTTTTTTCTTACTTTTTTTTTATATCACATTCTACATTTCTACAAATATTTTTCTTTATTTTCCAATCCGTCCTGTAAATCATTTCTTTCTCTTCCCTCAACAACCTCCTGTATATATATATATATATATATATATATATATATATATCAGACGAAGTTTTTTGATTTCTATTTTTTGTTTTTCTTATTTCTTTTGTTTTCGTTTTCGTTTTTTTTTCTTTCTTTTTTGTCCTTGTTTTATTATTATCATTATATGTACCACGGCGACCATCATCGCAATCACCACTACTGCTGCTACGACGTCTGGATGTATGTCGTATGTATTATGTTTCCTCTTTTTGTTTTTTGTGGACTTATGGTTGCATCATATTGCCGTCACTATTGCTATTTTTGTTGCTGCTGATGCTGGCGCTGTTGTCTTGTTCTTGTTACTATTATGGAAATTCCCAAAGAAGGACTCGAATTGCTACCAGCTGAATTAACAGAAAGTTCGACTATACCAAATCTGGTTATAATTGGCACTTCACTGGCGGCTTTTGGTTTCCTATTGGTTAATGCCGCTTTAGTTTGGTTTTTTGTTCGACACAGACGCAAAAAAGGTTAGTCTTTTTTTCTTTTTTTTTATTATGTAAATCCTAAAACTTTTATTTATATATTTATATCTTTATTTATGAAGATTTTTAGCGTCATATGTTTATTCATAGTATTAGCGTTAAGCGATTTCACGAAAGAAAATGGAAAAATTCTAAATCAAAGATAGCTTTCAATTTTTATTACTCGTCTGCTTACGTAGCATTTGTTTTACGCACTTCGAATTCATCTAATATTCCAGTCAAAGATCTCTTTAAGTATAAAGATTTCTAAAACTTTTAGCTTTTATTGCGATTCCTTAGCCGTTTGTGTACATGTCTGATGTCCATTATTGGAATCTCGAGTTTATGTTAGCAGAATTCTGCCGGTCCATGTATATGTATGCTATTTTGAGGGAATCTCCATGGTATGGATCATATGCAGCCAGCCCTGTAACTTGCCACCTATAAGATACGTTTTCAGTGAGTTAAATTTGCTTGTTGATAGGTGCGTTTCAATCGATCAAAAATTAGCCAAAGAAGAGCTACAGGATTTCTCTGTTCAGAATTCTATTCCATCTCATTAACAACACATCATAATTATCTGCATGTTTATCGACAGAGGTATGCAATCTTTGTATATGATAAAGCGAAAAATCCTCCATTAGTTTAACCTTCTAATTGAAGAAAGAGTGTTGAACAAATAAAAATGCTCTTCTTTACAGCACGTTAAGACCCTATTCTTCACAATTGACCGCATTTTGTCGCTATATTACTTACTCACTTACTGACCTTCTTACTATTCATCAAAACCCTATAAGAAGGTTTAAAATTAGGTTAGATGTCAAATCATAATCAACCTTTAAGCCAAGTTTCACGACAAAATACTGATAACTAACCCTTGTTGGCATATGACTTGTTCTGTCGTCCTCGGCAAGAAAACTATTATGAGAAAAGGTTAAAAAACTGCTTCTATCCCATCGAAATTTTCCACATTTATATAGTTTGCCGATGTACTATTTTTGAGCGACATGAAAAGTGGTAAAGTACACACACAAGACTTTTGAAAAACATGGTTTGATTCAATCACTTTCCCATATATTTTAATTTTTTTTAACCAGTATCTTTCATGGGTATATAAACAGGCTGATAGTCAGAAAGAAAGAAACATAGATGCAGGGTTCGATGCGGCTGCAGTCTAGATATGTCTGACCGCTCGTTAAGTGTTATGCTCGATTACCTGCGATGCAGCGACATGCTGGCGCGGAGTAAATCCGGGTCTCTTATCTACCAGACTGTGCGGCACATAGGTTCAAATTGATCATTGTAAGCGATTTCACACTTATTGAATGCAAAAGCATTTAGAACTATCGGATAGATAGGAATCGCGACTGCCATGTCAGTGTTCGATGGCAGAAAACTTGTCGCGGTCGAAAAGACGTCTAGTTGGCCGTAGCTACGATGACTGCTCAGCCTACACACGCTTTCCTATTAGTCACGCTCCCACTAGGATTCGCTCAACCCCCATCTCTTTCTATTGTGATCATCGCCTTGATACGCCTATAGCGCCGGTCCCTTGGGAAGGAATTCAGACATGCGGGCATATACATTAGACAGACACATAGACAGACAGGCTTAAGTCACTTCTGAAAATTATTGTGATGAATATAACAAAACATGGATCTATCTCAAGCGCTCGCACATGTCGCATATGTCATACTAGTTTAGTGTATAATTACAGACGGTGTCGCAACTTTTAAAAACTATTCTCACTTTACTATGCGATATTTTATTTATATTATATTATGTACAGCGATCACTTTTTTAAAGTCTTCCATGGCCACTGCGATTTATAAACTCTAACATTTAACATAACCCAACTATTTGCAGAGCGAAGGGCTTAATCCTTTTTAAATTTGTTGATATATAAAACTCATTGATATGCAAATTTGACAATTGCTGACTTAACACAAGTAAGAACATTATAGTCGGGCAAGGCCGTACATTACATACGTTACACGACATTGTCTAACACAATCCTTGTTTTTATTATAGACCACAAAAATTATATCTTATGTCTATATAAAAGCATATATTTCATGTACGTATTTGTAGGGAAGCGGGCCCGAAACGCACTCTGTGTAGTACAAGTTTCATCCTTACATAGGGCAGAATTCAAAAATAGGCGTAGATGGTCCAAATTTTGTAGAGTTCATTTTTGTATGAAATTACTATAATATTCGGGTCAATTTCCATCACGTCTTGTTAAAACTTTGCCTTTTCTGCTCTACAAAGAGTCAATTTTCGTAAAAATCCTTATCCAAGAAGTAGGCGGGGAAAGTCCAATTTTGGTACTGTTGTGATATAATTTTCTTCATAAATCATTTAAAATTATACGTTTTTGTCGTGTGAACTTCAGTTTTCGTTATATGAGAAGGTTCCAAAATTGCCACAGCCGGTTCAAAGTTTCCATACTAATTTAGAATGTCCACTTTTGCAGAGAAATTCTGAAAATTGCAATTTTCCTCATATAACGACATTTCTGAATAATACGCTATATGGGAAGTGGGCGAAAAAGTGGACGGATCCGAATCATTTTCACTAGCGATCGTCCTTGGATCGAAACGCGTCGCTCTACCAAATTTTATCAAAATATATCTGTAGCTTGAACACAAATTTGCATGGACACACATCAGACGGACAGACAGGCTTAGACCAATTCAAATTATGGTTCTGAATCGATCGGTATAATAAAAGGTGAGCCTGTCTTAAGCCCTTCTGCGTGTCACTTACGTCCACATTAAGTTAATATACCCTGCACCACAAGTGCGGTAAGGTATAATGAATCGGCAGACCTACGGATAAATGGCTAAAGCAATTCACAAAATCTAACTAATCAAGAATATGTATGCATACGATACCATTATTACTCATATTTTAATGAGGTACATAAACCGGCAAAATTCCACAATGTATTCAACTTGTTGGTGTAAAAGAGAAAATTGTATAGCTTTCGTCCAATGAGTCTCCATCTAGCGTAGTTACAAGCAAGGCACAAATATTTTTATGCCGAAATGTTTTATGTTTTTGAAGAGAGCACACGTCACTTAATAAACGCTAAACTTCTCTGAAATTTTTTGCAAATGCCATAATCCGGAAATTAAACATCCTTCACAAAACATAAGTTAACAAACAGTCAGCTAACAATAAATATAAAGCGCAAAAAAAGAAAGACAGCACAAAAAGAAAGGAAAAATAAACAAGACCAACATTTGAAATACGACCAGCTAGCTACCTACGAATGAATGAAATCAAGTATGCGAAACTACACATGCAACTGTACACGTAATGAAACTTTTCAACTAACAAAACTCTAAATATAAACATATATTAGATGTTTATGTGTATCATAATATAAACTATTATTTACTATGCATGCCAATGCTTTCTCTGCTCACTGCAAACTAACTGACACAAATTTATTTAGAACTAACTGACTGCAAGTCTATCTAAATGCTATACGTGCATTTCGATGTGAATGTAGATATGTATATGTGTATATATATATATATATATTTGAGTGTGTGTATATAAATGCGTGTATTGTAGCTCATAAAGAAACATATATATATATATACAAGTTTACTAGTATCACTATTTAGGACATCATTTTCATGACAGCGCAGTCAAGCAATAGCAACAACTTTCGACGATCATGTTGCTTTCCTCCAAGAAGTCAATAAGGAATACATTAGCATCATAAGGGAATTGGGTGAAAACGAATTGAGAATGATTGCAAATAATTACAAAGTTTTTATTCTTCTTCCCCCTTAAGATTATATGTTCAAGGACAATGTAAAGCATTCGCAAACTTCAGTGCTATCTTTCAACCTCCAACCAAAACCGCGTAAAATTCTTAACTGTCTGAGCAATGTTTATATCTTTACCTACTCTCTCGTTTAATGGAAAGGAAAAACGTATTCAAAAATTGTAACCGTTTTCGTCTTTTGCACATATTCCCGATTATGGCTGTAGAGGAATATTACCAAAAAAAAAAAAAAAAAAAAAAAAACCACTAAAGAAATTCTAGCAAGAAAGTGAAAGAAAAAATTTGTAGAGAACGTAAAAAACGCTGGTGAAATGACAACTGGCTCACCGCACACATAAAATGTTGTCCCATAACACCGTGACGGCTCACCATGCAACTATTGCTACACATATACTAATTTACATCTTCTTACATATGTATGTTTATCGAGAAAAAGAAAAAAGCAACAACCAGCAAACGTACTCGAAATAGTAGTAGTGGCAGCAATAGTTGTAAACAAAAAGTGTTTAGGTATTTGCAGCGTATATGCTACAGACTTACCGCAATACGGGAAGCTGGTTGCCGCTTTTAAAGTTTGTCCAGGTTGTTGTTATTTATGCATATAAATACAATAGTATATACGTGAGCGTGCGTTCATAGATCTATATATATATGTATACATGTATGCAATATCTAGGTATAGTTACTATAATCCTCTGCGAAGGCTGCAAGAGGAAAACTGCCAACGAAGCTTTTTGTGGCTCTCAGAAGCCTAGGCTCAGCGATTATGTGGTGATGTGGTGAGTACTCAAAGTGGTTTATATGTTCATACATATGTAAATATATATATATATATATATATATACATGTATCTATGCATATGCATATATATTTGTATATATTTATATATATATATATATATATATATACATACAGAGGTTTATACCATATCTACCGCTACTTACTTGCCACGTTGCTGTTGTCGTGGCTAGATTACCATTTTTCACTTATGTCATCATCTCCCAAACACAAAATACATTTAGTCCACACAAAAGGAATTTAATCTTCTTCCTGCAATACTCTTACTGTCGCTTATTTTTGTTGTTGCATGCATTCATGTACAAGCATTTTCAAACAAATTTGTACTATTTCTCTTCTCTTCTCTTCTCTTTTTTGCATTGAAAACGAAATGAAAAAAAAAAAAAAACAGAATCGTCTATTGCGTCTTTAGGCAGGAAAAGAGAAAGCAATACAGATTATGCTTGACTTGAATATTCCCTTTATAACTGACTAGAGTTGTAAAAATTCGTGTATATATGAGATGTTTATTTATATAAAGAGTTGCTCAAGTCTGTTTATTTTAAAATCGATACCTTTCATTTGAAAATATTCTTTTCTTATATATATAAATATACGTATATATAGAGCACATAAATAGCACACAAGCCAAAACATTTATTAAAAAATTTACCAAAAATAGAGAAAAAAGTTTACCATTTAAAATGTGGGGGATAAGGCACTTCAACATTTTTTTTGGACATCAAAAGAAAAAAAACGTCACAGAGGAGAAAGAATTCTTTAGAAATAGAATTTCTTCGTTCACAGGTATAACAACGGGTGAGGTTAATATAATTATTTCATAGTAATACACTAAAGTGCCAGCATAACATTTATTAGCATTTATTGATTTATTTGCAAATAATTCCAGAAAAGGTGACTCTCGTTTTCTTGTGTTTCCCGGTCGAATGAAAACTCTTCCGGACGGTCAAAGGCAATTTGCTTAGTTTCATGCAAAATTTCTTCTTATGTAGGCTGGAATTTTAATAAATTTTGCCAGATAGAAAGCATTTCAAGGTCAGGAAGAAAGAAAAGTAGTTTATTAGTTCCACCATTTCATTGATGTGACAGAAGGCAGAAGAAGGTTAACAGAGGACAAC
Source organism: Glossina morsitans morsitans (assembly GCA_001077435.1). Classification (NCBI taxonomy): domain Eukaryota; kingdom Metazoa; phylum Arthropoda; class Insecta; order Diptera; family Glossinidae; genus Glossina; species Glossina morsitans. Next base: position 143,501 of record CCAG010017325.1, on the reverse strand, counting down.
GATTGCCAAATTCATTGCCCGCAAAAGCGAGCAGGACGCATTTGAGTCCCGTAGAGCAATCATTGAAAAAGTTATTGCCCTTAGCGTTTGTCAATTACTTCAACACTTTGACATTTCATAAAAAGTTTGCAAATGCGATCTCAATCCAGATTTTAACCCTTAAATCCATAACGATCCAGATCTACATCGTATGCTTGAAAACTCATATCTCTTTATGTAGCAGCCTACTATGAAAATAGTGCTTTTTTTTTTTAATTGTTTTATTAAAGGAATTTCAAATTGAAATGGAATGGGAAGGTGGAAAAATGGCAACAATAAAATTAAGTTATATATTTTGTATCTCTCGAAGGATGGGGCATGCTCATTTTGCCAAACCGCTTGCAACTCCTAGAAGTGAGCTTCAGAGGCTTTATAAGGTTTATTAATATTCTTGATCAACATTAAATTTGGAATCGATTTATGCCTGTCCATCTGTCCTCAGTTCCCCTACGCAATGTCTACAGTAAACTTTCCCCGGAATGCAAAAATAAACCTATCGCCTTTAGACCCTTCCCATAGCCTACATAAACCAAACCATGAAAAAATTTATTATAATAGCTTTCAAAGAAATAAATTTCATTCCGTGAATTCTCTCCATTCGACTTTAATCCTGCGAAATAATATAAGAGTTGGAATCAACTAAGAAGTTTTGCAAACAAAGATTATGTCGTTTTCGCACAAGCTTTATGTAAGCTGCAACTTGTCTGCTGCAACCTTAACGGCCACGCTAATGACTACAGCTTTCGAATTTATTTAAAATTTGCCTTAATTGCTTTAAGTTTTATAGAGGAGAGTATTTTTGTGCTGCTATCTATATAGAGTATCGATAGGTTGGTGTTTTCTCTTCCATCACTTCAATGTTTTCACTTAAACCAAAATGTTTTGGCTGAATCGCTTTGTGGCAATGGATGGTGAAATCTGTATGCTGTCTAAACAAATATATTCTTTCAAGTTTTTAATGGTCGGTGTCACAAATGCATTGCTATTAAAAATCGACCATCATGGCCAATTTATAATGGACGACATTAAAATTTTGTAATAACTTCAACTACCTGCACTAAATACATAAAGCCTTGAAAACATAAGAAGTTACCTGTGCGTTTAAAGCAAACACATAAAAAAAATTTCTTTACAGTCATAGAATGACTTCGACATATTAGACAATATTAGACGACAATATGTTTATGAATTGAAAATTTCAAGGCACATACGAAAATTCCTTTATTCAAAGCGTCCTCCCTCAGTAGCCGCTACTTTTCTCTGTTTTTAGGCCAAATGTGAATAACGTGCGGAAGAGACAAATGGCGTTTTGAGAATGTGAACAAAAGAATTCATTTTTTGCCTGTTGCCTTAATAGCGAATCATTGAGTATTGTCATTGCAAGTAGAATTTATCAACAGAAACGGTTAACATGTAGAAAATCTGAACAAAACGCCTTTGGAAAATATCGCAACTAAAACGATCTCTAAATTGATTTACATATTAATAGAAATCAAAAAGTAAGCCAAGTCTTTGGGCAAATATCTTATAATTCGCGAGGTACTACCTCAAAAAATTACAAAGTGTATTGTTGTTTGTGGAAAACTCAATTGTCTGACTCTGAAGTTTTTTTACGTCATGTTATGGTAGGTGCCAAAGCACATCTCTTCCTTTCCTTCCATCACTTCTAATGGATTGCATCTGTTTCAGTACCGAAAATGATATATACATATATACATGTATTACTTTGTTGTGTGTGCATTGTATAGGAGTTATATAAATGAAGTACCTGTCGATTTTTAAAAAACAAATTGAAAGAACATGATAAAAAAATGTAAGGGTTACCTTGTTCAGTGTATTGTCCGACAATAACATTTACTTCTCCCATAAGTATCAAAGTGGGCGAATCAAAGGATTTGTCCCTTAAGGCTACTCACAAAAGATTTAATACTTGAATGTAGTTAAGGACGGTTAGTGATCGATTGTAACCAGGCGGGTAATCACGTAGCTGAAAGTTACCTTTCGAAAGCTAAATTTTTCATATGTGAAATTACTCCCCAGAATTAAATGGAATGTTGCGCATTTTTCTAAATACAGTGTGGAAGGTAACACTTTCAAGTTCAGAGCTGTTAATGTGTTCCCATGTGGGTTCGAACGTCCTCATATCGAAAAATCGTGATGTGAGGATATTTTACAACTTTCGCCCATTTTTCTGCATCAATTGTTGTTGATTGCATTCCCGAGCGATGATTGCTTTTGTTTCGGGAAAGTTGTAATACGCCACGTTCAGCTAAAGTACCCTCCCATGCATATTCAGCTAATGATTCGCCAAATCTGCTTCATGGTTATTTACGATTTGAATATCCTAACGCATCCATTTTTCATCACCCACAGCGTTTAATGAGGAGAAATTTCGGAGGAAAAATTGAGTTTCTGATAAATGGCGCTTTTTTGCCACAAAACTTGCCATCTTCGTTGTTCATTTTTTATTAGTGATTGTTACCAGATGTCCAGATTGCAAAGTAGAAAAGAACACTACTTCGGACATGTTAGTCTGCTACAGATGCGGTTAGCACTGCGAAGTGTAACAACTTTGTTGCGTCCATAATATTTCACTATGAACGACGTCTAAGATTTTCAATATCGTCAATATACGCCACAGGATCGCCAAGGTTTTTATAAAAAGTGCTAAGAGTTTTCCAGGGCATTGTCAGGTCTTACAAATTGAATTTTCGCCAATCGGGTTTGTATTCAGCGGTTTTTGCAAAACGAATGATACCTGATCACCCCCCAGCGTTTTTCGAAGCTATCAGACTTAGTGAAGATTCCGTTGAGAGGAATTTTTAAGTAGTTTCTAGCATACAACCTGTGTGTTCGGACTTATCTTGTAATTGCAATTTTTCATCAAGAAGAAGGTTGAAGTGTTGACTGATTTCTTGGCCCGTAAAACCTACATTGTCAATAGTCTAGTGGTTGTAGACTTTATTTGGATAAGTTTTAAAAATAACAATTTTCAAGTAGTCCCTTACCATCTATAATACTTTTTATTTTCAAGAGCGTTTTGCTACAATTGAACAATGAGACGATATTGATCTCGATTGACTTATACCGCTTTTCTTTTTCAATAACCTGCAGCTTTTGTACTTTTCTATAACTTTTTAAAAATTAGTGCAGTTTTTTCATGATTTTAATGAATTTGTCACCAGTCGAATGCCTCTCCAAAAAAAAAAAAAAAACCATTTCTTCGCAAGTTATTGCAAATTTCAGTGAGGCAAACTTTTATGCAATTTCACATGGTGTAGCTGTCTCGTAAAATTTATATTTTCCATAAACTAGTGCTGTCATGGTTTTTTTTCTTAATTCAACAACTTTTAAGCAGTTTTCATGCAAGCTAACTGACTTGAAGAAACTTGAACAACCTGTAGCTTTAAGGTTTTATTAATTTTTTTTTTGGAAATTAGCGCAACTTTCAGTGATTGGAATTTTCTAAAATAATGCAGTTGACTTGTGACTCGATCAGACTTTATGATTTTTCAAATTAGTTTGTACCTGTTTGCGGGTACGCGTTGATGGAAAATGTGCGATTATTAGAAAACTTTATTACTTTCGTGGATAAAGTTCACTTATCGCTTATTATTATTATTACTATTATTAGTATTGTAGTTGTTGTTTTACAACACATGGCTATAATCCGAACTTTGTACTTTGTTTTCTGTATATTATTTTGTAATAAGTTTGCTTTTCTTTTTTTTTTTTTTTGTGTTCAACACTATTATTATATGCTACTTAGCCTTTTGTTTGAATTTGAGCTGACGGAATGTAAAGTAAATCACTGTACCACGCAACAGTCCGGATAATATGCACATATGCTTATGCTACGCATAAGAAGCATCGTCACATAAACGTACACGCTCTGGCTTAGGGAATTTGCGCCAGTTACCTCTTCACCCATTCAATGCGTTTGTATCAGTGTTTCCCTTAGAACGCTGATGACGCCAGAGAAATACGTTTAAAGACTTTTTTCAAAAAAAAAACGAAAAAAAAAAGCAAAGAAAATGTCTTGTTGTACCCTTGCATACTATCCTCTCATTTCCTCACCGAATGGTTTATGTGCATCGTCAAAATCGTTGCGAGCTACTTATAAATTTTTCATTTATTTATCAGGGAACCGAGCAATGCAACAACAATAGCAATAACAAAAATGAAAAATCCCTTTCAACACATTTGTAAGCTTGTGCATACTAAAATTGTATGTGAAAGATAGAGATTTACTTGTAGATGTCTACATCCGTATGATATATATATGTATATATATATATATATGTGCAAGCTTATGTGCGTCTCCGTAATATCTTTAGTTAGCAGATTAAAACTTATTGCACATGTGTTTTGTTATGAGAGTTAACATGTTGCATATGACTTTCAAAACTGAAAAAGATTTTCTCTTTTCTTACTTTTGCTCGTCCGTCTCCAAATGTTGCTGGTAAGCTTGCATGACATACTTATATATCATTTATGCATGCGTGCATGCGTGCGACGTATACCTTCTTTTAAACACCCCCATCATCGTTGCACGTCACATATAAACTAGAAAAGTTTTTTTTTTTATTTTATTTTTGTATTTGTTTTCATTGTTACTTTTGCTTGCTATATATTGTTGTTTTGTTTTCATTTTCTTCTTCACTTATAAGAAGGTTTTCACCACTCACTGAAGTACATCTTACAAGTTTACGATGGCGTATGAGCATTAAATTAATACAAAGAGTTTGAAATGTCTGTTTGCTTTTAATATAAGAACGCGAGAAAAAAAAAACTAATATAAAGTCAAAAAAAAAAAAAAAAAACATAATAGAATTTATTAGACAATTAAATTTCTTTCTCCCTCGTCACATGTGATGGAGACGCGCGCAATTGCTGCACAGTGACGGAAGCTCTTTAGTTAAAGTGTTGGATATGTATTAAAAGCCGATTTTTTTATCAAAGCATTTGCTTAAAGCGTGTAAGGGTGGCGGAACTAAATTGTTACTGTGACGGGCGGGGAATAGGATCAAATAAACTTCAATTTGTTACTAATTTTCCTGATGAAATTTTTTGGGTGTGTCTTCGCCTGGTTTATAAATTTCAGACAAAATCCTTTTACCTTTTGCTTTGCCTGATAAATTATGTTTCTTATTCTAACTGACTCACACCTTACTATTGGCTTCAAAATATTCTTCACAAAGATATTTCAAAAGAATGCTTTGACGTGAATTTGGGTGAATTTAATTTGAAAAAAGTTTCAAAGTAGATCGACACTAAAGCTTAACCAGTAAAGCTTAAGTCAGTAGAGGTAATACATAAACGGAAGATAACCTTACGTTATAATATTATATATGAATGAATATGACTCCGCGGGAAAAGTGTAGGATGCTGTGCCTTCCTCCGTTCAAAGTACTGTTTTTCTACTGGACGCAGCTTTACAAATGCTAACTTTAAAGCGTGGACAACATAGTTTCCTGAAGCTTTAAGCAGATGTAGTGTTCAGCCAAAAAAAACTATTTTCAGGGAACTTTATCTTTCCCGCTTTATTCGGAAGATAATCGTTGTAGATGATGAACACTGAATGCGTTACGATATCCAGAGCCATTATCTGGGCTGACCATGCAGGCTGAACGATCACTAATGTCGGTGATAGAGAGTTGAATGTCCACGCCAGACTCATTCGAGACTAGCTTTAACTGCGGGTAATGTATTATGGTGTATTCCAACTAAATAAAACCGTTACTACGCAACGTTACCAATACGAATTAATTCATTTGCGACAAAAAGTAGGCATGACGTACCAAAAGTCGTGATATTGTGAAAATTTTGCAGGAAGAAATTCGATCTCATGTAGAAAGACACGCTCAGGAAATATTTGCAATAGTAACGTAAAATCTCCTATCCTACCCTTTGTTATCAGCAGACATTGCCCTTTCCCATCAGCACGGCTTTCAACAAATGGCTTATTATTTGTTTACATGGTAATTTCATTCTTACGACTATACCAATATATGTCTCTAAAACGACGGGTTTTTCCTTCGGCACGGAATTAATATTATTTCAAAAATACAAAAGAATTAGTGCCATGTCCGCACAAGAAGTCACGTGTGCAGCCTTTGTTCTTATTTGATTTTTTACATCTAGTCAAAAGTTGCATGTTAAACTTGATAGGCTAGAAGCCGCAAAATCGGAATCTTTCATAATCGTTCTGAACGGCAATGTGATCGTAGTTTTGCATAGCAAAAACTTACACTAGAGCAGCCGCAGTTCGTAGTAGACTTTGTATGCGACTGCATATAGCGTTGTGTGAGGATAATTTTTTGGGTAATTTTTGTGTCTTAAATAGGACTAAGCTCTGTATTTTGAACCAATAGCCATTTTTTGTGTAACTCAGGGGAAAATATATAATTTGGATTCACTAAACAAATGTCGTTTTCTAAAATTCATATAAAATTCATAAATATTTGGTTTTTTGCCTATGAAGGTACAAGTTGTAAAGTGTATAAAACTTTCATCAGGTTTCTTACATTCAGAATCGAAATTCGCAAAACGATCCTTCTTTTACTTGATATCACTTAACGATTCATTACAGGGCATAATTTTGTATGTAGAATAATAAGCCAAACATTTTCCTAAAATATGATTCAAAATCTAATCAGATGAGATTATCACGAGAAATGATTTAGAATTGACTTTCATTTCTATTTAAAAAAAAATCACCCTAAAACCGGTTACAGCAATGATAAATTTTAACTAATTTGAAAAATCCGGCAAATCTCATAGAATCCCATTTTGAAAATCCAACCACAATACTGTCGGAAGAATCGGTACAGTAAGCTCGGCAAAAACTATTTTCTCTAAAAATTTGAAGGTTCAATCGCTGGGAAACATCTCTGTTTTAATTCTAATCAGCAATGGCTTTGTCACACAATTTGTAAGCATAGCAACTGATGTCTAGGACCATGCTTCCAAAACCGACTTTTCGATTGGATTTCAATTTAATTACTTGATATCTCACCATTCGCTTCGATGTTTTGTGTTGAAGGGTAGGCAAAGAGCTTAAGATGCAGTATCATAAACTTTTTTAATCATCTCTTCATTACTTATCTCACATGGAGGGAAATCTACAAACCTTGCACGATTTTAAAGCATCCTGTACATAGTAGCATAACAAAGGTAACTTTTCGTAACTTTTAGGTTTCGAGTTGAAAGACAAAAGTTTTCGTGTCAATATTTATTTCGAAATCTCTTATTTGAACGCCTTTCGCGCCAAACGCAGTGTTTATTGATGTTGATGATGATAAGAGGCTATTGTGTAAACATCGAGAGGACATTGTCAAGAGGAATTCTTTTTCCTTTTTTCTTTTTTTTATAGAAGAAGAAGATTTAAGAGAATAGGCAAACATTAAAAAAATGGCTTAATCGTATCTTCCGCTTTCTTTACAATGATAAATCACACAAACATAATCGTCGGAACATATTTTCTCGGGATGTACGCAATACCGGATTTAAGCCCATATGTACGTCGAAAGGTATAGCATTTTGTATTTGAATGACATGAATTCGCACGTACATGTACACGTTCCATACGTGCAAGTATACGCATAAAAAAAAATGACAAAATAAACGATGAATGCAGATATACTATGTCGCTCTGTACAATACCTGAGCTACTACTAAACTCAACTAGAACGGTTAAAATGTAATCGCGTCAAGTGTACCGCAGAGATGTATTTTTTTGTTATTTTTCTATTTTCAATTTTCTTTTCGCGTCCGCTTGTGTATATATGTGTGTGTGTGTATGTTTACTCATATGTAAAACTGTAAAGTTTCATTGTGTTTTGTCTATTGTTACAACGGATGATAGCAACACGGAAATTGTCAACCATTAAGTTGTGGTCGCCACAATTCGATGCCATTTCTATATGGTATATAAAGTTGGTCAGCTTGGATTTCTTTGCTGTGAGCATATTGATACCGTGTGATACCGGCGATGTCCATGATGTGCAGTTGAAAAAATGCTTTACAGAAATTATGCGATATAATTGCTTAAATAACAAAGCAAAATTCATTTGTATTAAGTATCGATTGTCCAGCAATTTCCGTCCCCTTACATGTATGTATACGCGAATGTGACTGCGAAAACTTTTGTTACGTTTCGCCTAACTTTGCGCCTGAAAAGAATTTAAGCGCAAATGTGATTATAGTTGGCCCTGGTTTTGCCTTCCGTTATACAGTATAGCCGAGTAGCGGTAGTTGTACCAAGATTAACACATTTAGTTGCTCGCTTTTGATGTGGTCTGTTTCTTGTTCTTTTTTTGTTTTAACTATTTTTTATTTTTTTTTTTTTTCTCAATTTTAGTTTTCTACACATTTTATATGAATCATAAAGTTTTATGAGAGTTTTTAAAACTTCCTTAACAATATTTGATTAGAGTAACACACATATACGAACACTTGTACACTTGTATATGGGAATAAAAACTAATATACCGTTGAAGAAGTATTGAGCCCTTGCAATGGCAAATTCGATAACCTTTTAAGCACTTTTCGTAGCAGCATCATAGTCGACCAAATGGATCCAGGACTGCTTAAAGGTACGCCCTGTGGGTTATAAAGAAAACGGGAAGAAACAAAAATTAATGCGTTCAAGGCAAACAAAACACTTGCTACTAAATTCCGCGAACTATTGCTACGTTTATCAACACTTAGGCACGTTGTAGACTTTCCGTTTGTTATAAATCAGGATGCAATCCAGTACCTTGAAGTTGCCACATGTAGTCAGTCTAACTGTCCGGTCTGATTTGAGTCTGTCCTTCTGCCCAAGTGCAACTAGCTTTTTTGATATCCTTTCTGCTTCGTAGCATATCGTTAACTTGAAGACGGACGAGTTTCTTCTCCGCACTACAATCTTTTTCATATGTGTGGATCACCCAGGATTTGATGGTGTTGCTTAATGACAACATTCTTTGCCTTTGCCTAAGGGCAGTTACTGATGGTGTCTCATATCAATGTCTCAATATCAATGGATCAGATAAGTAATAAGGCTTCTAATCGGTTCCCCATTTGCAAGGTTTGCAGTAGAATGAATTGATTTTTGTCTAGATGGAATAATACGTAGAAATCGATCTTCTCATGTCTCTTGCCACCTTTTTAGATAAAAGTATTGTAATCCCGAAGCTTTCATGCCCTTCATTGCACGCCATTCTTGCTCTATCTTTGCCTGTGGCTTGTCGCTTATTGAGACAACAATTTCTGAGCTAAAAAGTGCAAGAACGTCATTTCTCTTGATAGCGTGTCTTGTCGACAAGAAGAATGCCTGCGTAACATTTAACGAATCAAACTTTTAAAGTGGAGGGAAACTGTTTTACTCGAGGCTCCCTTTCGTCTTCCGTATGTACAAAGGAATTTCAACACTTTTCGACCCACTCTCAAAGACTAATCATATGGTTTTCCTAAATGACTTACTACTCGAATTGCAAAGATCATTATTTCTTAATGCAACGGCTCAATACTTTTGAGATTAACGCCATGTATATATTCTAAAAAAAAAAATTTCTCTTTTCTGCTTTATTCGTTTTGGTTTTCGTTCGAATATCTCGTGAGGGTTGCTGGAATTCTTTAATTGAAACAAAATAAAAAAAAACAAAACGCACACACAAAGACACACTTATAAGTACAAACCCCGTGCATTCAGACCAGTATCGTTGCAAAAGAATGAAAAATATTGAAATGTGAATCACATAACATAACATACACGACTTTCAAGTATCCATAGAATGCATAGGGGTTGCTTGCTGGTCGTAGAGAAATTGAGAAACTTTTATCCCAGATATAAAATAGTAGCAACACTAACACGAACATCGACAATAAAAATACTTGCAGTAATATTAGTAGTTACTATTGTAGTTGCTCTTGTTGTGATTGTTTGCTGTTATGGCCAAAAAAAAAGAAAAAAAAAAATGATATATTTTAGAAAGTTGTACGCTTCCTCTAAAATAACAAAAAAAAAAAAAAAAAAAAAAAACAAAAAAAGGAACAAAGTTTAGGAAATATGATGATGATGGAAAATAATTTTTAAACAATTTCGTATTCACTAAAGTTGATTGTATTCCTAATTGAATAATTGTTATATGTATGCACTCACACAGATGCATATATATACACATACGGGTATGTGCTAAGATTGCCTCGAGCAATTTCTTGTTCATACAACACATTTTAACATTAATACATACGTAATATATGGTATGCTATTTTGTGTGTGTGTGTGCATATGTTTGCTTATGTATATATATACATACATTAAAAGTTGACCAAACAAATTTACAAGTTTTTAACTTTTCTTCACTTGTTTCGTAAATTTGTCTCAAGGCTACGGCTCCATGCATCAGTTCACTTAGTTTTGTTGGATTGTATGATAAATATTTTAAATGCTTTCATTTTATAAAATCATTCATTTTCTTTATTGCGGTATAAATAGGGATTATAAATGTTACTGCTGCTTCCCCATAGAATTGCGAAATATTTCTACAAACAATTTATCACTTGCTAAGTTGTTTCAGTTACATTAACTAAACGGTAATGGTTACGTTAACTAACAAGTAATAAATGTTTCTTTTTCTTCTTTTCGTATGAAAAATATCCTTTAGCAATAAAAACTTTTCAAATTTAATTGTCACCTTTGCTCCTCTGCTTGGGTGACGGTTACTGATGGTCTACAGCAAAAAACTTTATACACAATACCTAAATAGAGTTAAAACAAAAATCGCTAGAAAAGGTAGTAATTTGATAAAACATTTTTATCCGACTTTCGTTATCTTCACTGAAAGAAAACATTTATGTATAATTTCTTTTTATTTCCAGTGTAAAGCAAAAATCGTACTTATATTAGATCCTGTACAAGAGACTCTGTTCAAGAATATGTTAAGATTGTGCAAACGTATTCAACACCTAGAATGAATTGAGATGAACCCACCTTTTATTTTAACAAAAGTATATTTGAATCGATCTTAGCTTATCTGTCCGTCTGTCTTGTATTGTTATGTTCAACCTACAGGCCTCCATTTTGGAGGTATTTTCATTGAATTTGATACACCGATGAAAGCTATGCAATATGTTTGGAATCGGGTCAATTTTTCAACCACTTGCACCTTATATTGGAAGGTCGTTATCGAAATAAATTGAAGATATTTTGGGTATTTAATAGCGAGTCGTGGCCTACTACAATGTTTTTACTTGTTTTCTCTAACGAGGTTTCATCGACTCAAAAACGAAAGATTCTGATAACGATTTGCAACCAGACAAAGATTACAAAGAAGATTCTTTTACCTCAAACTGAGTCGAAGAGGCAAAGTTGTCGCAGATTCACAACAATATTGACGCGCTGTACACCCCACAGAACTTTGATTGCAATTAAAAGTTTACTCTTCGTTTCGCTCTAAAGCAAAGCACTTTATTTTTATTAACACTACCCTTGTCAAATCAAAGTTCGATCATAACCCAATCCAATGTCAAGCATCGAAGAAGACGCTAAGGATGCTAAGGTTGCTATCTAGGAAGTAAAGAAAAATACTAACAGGCCAATACTTAGTCGGCTAAATTATACTTTGCCATGCATTTCATTAATGTGTTGATCTGTTGATAATCAGCAAGCTGTTTTACTGTATTTCCATCTCTTTCTCCGAAGTTACATATTCTTTCATGAATTCAAAACATTCGGTGAAGGACCTGAATATTCAATCCCAAGCTAATAATTGACGCAAACTTTAATCTAAAAAGAAAATTCACTTAGTCGACATGCCTACAGTTAAAGAACTGGACAGAACTGATTTGTGTGTGAGTTGAATTTTCTAACGAAAAATAACGGTTCAATTGACTTAATTGAAAATTCAACTCTGTTTTACTGGACGATGTCGTTTTAAAAATATTGTAACAATTCGGATGAAAGGAATGAAAATTGTCGGCTTGGTATTGCAGGCCTTTCTGAAAAATCGCGTTTCGAGAAAAATGCATTTCAGGTTTGAAATTGATATTTTTTTTATTGTTATAAATTGATTGCTATGTTTTCCAATATCGTGCAACTCGAGGGCCATAAAAGGGCCCTGTTATGCTAAAATATACTTTCTTTGTCCGTTAAATACCGACACATGGTCGGACGGAGGTGCTTAAATCGATTTAAATATTGATGGTGATGAATAAGATCAATTCCAGAGGAGGAGGTGGAACTTGATACATCTGCTCCGAGTGAGTTTAAAGCTTAAGGAATATTGCGCCAAGAAACACCAAAGAGTTTGGGTGACTAGTGCCTGCGATGGTGCTGTACGCCCAATATAGCCAACTTCGCAATAAAAATAACAATAATAGCTTCCACTGTTTAAAAAGACTTTGTTCCATTGTCTTGGACATGTGAAAGCCTCTAAAAGATCACACCGCATTACCTAAAGCAAAGTACAATAATTTACATTTTTACATCATTAGAGCTTAGCCGAGTTTCGGAGGCTAAATTTAGGACTTACTGAGGTTTTATACCTTTCGCCATCGTATTGATGCAAGATTCTAGTAAGTTACATAGTGTTAGCAACATCAACATGGATTTCTTTTGAAGTAAGCAATTGCGAAGACATTTTCCGACTCGATAGAGACGTTTACTGGTAAGCACAGTTGTCCGGGAAACCTCTTCTTTAGTTTCAACTTATCTCTCAATCTATACCCTTCACTAGCATATTTTCCTGTGTCTGTTGATTAAGATGGAGCTAAAAGCCGTACATATACCACCTTACCATCTACATCATTTATATTTTTTGTTCTTTAAAAAAAAAATTAAATACATTACGAACTGATTGCAAAAGTTTTTATTGCTAAGAAATATTTGACACATAACACATAGAAAGAGAGATGGAGAAATTTTGAGAAATGTCACTTAACAAAACAAAAGTCGTAATTTTAGTTCAGCGCTTACGTTGAGAAAATCGACCCTACAAGAACAGCATTTGTCTTAACGCGTTCAACACTTTCTAAATTTGTATTGTTTAAGTAAGCAAGCAATACATATACACATGCGTTCGTATGTTCATAAGCACATGTGTGAAATCTGAAAGTGATAGCAGAATGTCATGTGTTCTTTACTTTCGCACAAACATACACATGTCACGGTAAAGAAAATGAAGGAAAACTTTAATGCTCAAAAAAAAACTTAAAAAAAAAAAATACGTTTAAAATTTACAAATAATCCACTACAAGTAAATGAACAAACTGGACAAAACACTTCATTTACGAAACAACGAAAAAGTATTTGATATTTTTTTTTGCCCGGTTATGTAGCGTCAACAAGCTTATGCACAGACATGTGTAACATACGCAAGATAAAGTCACTTCCGGTCACCTCGGTAATATGCTACATCCGCTCACACATCAATGTCCCCCCTACTTTCTCGCTTGCTCCTTCGCCGTATCATTCTCCCATGAGTCCTCTCTTAAGGTCTAAGAACTGATAGCATCTAACATTGTCAAATTCATATTAAGAAGTCGTTGGTTTTTTTCCGTTCCTCTCTTTTTAGACTTAACGACACTTTTTATCTACTTTTTTTTGCCCCTTACTTACGATGTTGTTAGAGTTTTGCAGCTTTTCTGGTTGCCTTGTATTTTGTTTATTTATTTTTTTTTTTCGTTTCCTTTAATGCTTAGAATTTTTCTTTCTTTCCTTTCTAAGCTCACATGACATTTTGTAAAGTTCTTTATTTTTTTTTTTTGTTTCTTGGGCATTTTGTTTCGCCTGCACTTCGGTCCTCACAATTTTGCCAGTAATTCCAAACAATTTGGCATTTGATAAACTTAAATATTTGCCCTTTATAGGAGTTTAGGTGTGTGTGCTTTTTTTTTTTTTTTTGATGTTCTTTCAAACATTTCTTTGGAGAGTTTTTGCGTTTGTTGCTTCATTCTTTTACTTCTTATCACACTTTTCTGCTTGACACTCTCGCTCTCTCACTCTGTAGTCCGAACCGGTCAAATAGAATTTTCTTCATAAACTTTTCTGCTTTTAGTTTTTCGTCTATGTGTTTGTATGTGTGTGGGTGTGTGCGTTTGTGTGGGTGTGCGCACATATATGCGTCTCGTCTATCTTCTCGAGATGTAATAAAATTTGAAGTTCACAAACATTGCAATAAAAATTGTAGAAAAAAAGAAGAAGAAAGCAACAACAACAACAATCGATAAAGTTCAATTTTATAGTTGATGCCTTACAACAGTTTTTGCAAACGAGTGCGCTTTTACGTATAGACGCAGGAGCTTGTCTCCTGCGTATGCATTTACCGGCAAAGGTTTAATATTAAACAACTCAATAAGTGAAGTTAATATAAAACAAATAAGAAATTTATATTTTCTTTTAAAAAAAAAAAAATAAAAGGCTGTGATGGTAATTCTCAGCCGGCGCTTATTACTTGACTCAGGGCAAAATATGAAATTTTAACATAAAACATACTCGAACTGCATGCTACTTATGATTTTATTCAAATGTTAGGCTCTTTCTCGGATCTAAAGCAAGTTTAAGTTTCACGAAATTTCCTTATTTTACTATAAACTGTTCTCACATCTCAGCTTAAGAGTTTTCTTCAAAAAGTTACTTAGATATTTAGGAACAACATAATAGAAAGAAAACGTAAAGTTAAAAATTGTCAAAGTAAAAATCATGTAATTGGTAATCCGGAAATTTCTTGCGGCTTTCCCCGAGACCAGCTTAAAATACCTTTTATGCAGATAGCTAGACAGATAATTAGGAGTAGCGATATATGAAGCTATGGTTGTGTTATAGTAGTAGAGACTGAAGATCAAAGTGAGCATATCCGACGTATTTTCCTTTTTTATTTCAAAGAAGGCAAAAGAGCTATAGAAGCACATAGAGAAATAAGTGCTGTGTATGGAACTAACGCTGTACCAGAATGCACTTGCCAACATTGATGTGCGAAATCTCGTTCTGGGAACTTTCAATGCGAGTTCTACTGCATTCTGATAGACCAAATACTTTTGGTGATGACCAACTAAAAGCTATGATTGAAGCTAATCGACACCCATACAACAGATTTATTCCTTATATAAAAAGAAAAATTATTTTATATTGTAGTGAAAAACACCAAAAACGTTCGGACTACGCAATATTTCTTGTAAATCATCAATAACTAGGTGAAGGACATAAAACATTCTTCATGAATGTCACATCGCAAAGGACAGCTCGGGTGAGGTTGCTTTACTAAGGGGCAGAATCGTACAAATCAATCTTGTGTTGTAGAGAACAGAATTTGGGGGTGCGGTTTTGTTTGCCATTTTATTTAAAAGTGAGTTCACTTTTTAATGGTTGGCTTGGCGTTCGACCTCTTCGCGTTGTTCGTTTACTTACGTGGAGGAATAAGTAAAAGTTCACAGAACTTCAATCAACTCTATAACAACGATCTTTAGCTTTAATAAGTTATGTAGGACTACTTGTAGCCACTTAATTGGTATGACCTCGTAAAGATTCAAGATTCGTCATATTTTTGTATATTTTCTAATCTTGGAACCACGCGACCTCTTACGTTTATATGTTCAATTTCTTTCCTGTTTTACTTCCGTAAAGTCTTTTATCTTTTAACTGTTTTATATCCCTCCTGGTTCTTTTAGTCAAGCAGGCTTTTACACTTATGGAAAGTATTATAAAGTAACAAAATTAGGCAGACGTTTGTCCATTCTGCCTCCTCCACTTCATTTAGGATTTACTTTTAGCACTAGCGGCTGTCTACTAAGTCTAACATTCTTAATATATGTTACCATAGCTACCATCAGTTTTAAAACAATTATTAATCCCTACAGTTGCGTATGCTTAGTACATATTACGGTTACGGAGGAATTTTTCATGACCTCACCTGCTTATTTCAACTTTCATCGGAAATGAAGGGAAGCGCAGAGGTGCTTTTTGCCACTTTCTCTCATTCTGATCGGTGTTTGCCAATTAACTAGAACCACATTCGAAGTCAGCTGATAAGACTTCGGGAGGGAGTTATTACCAACGCCCTAAGCAAATATGTTAATGTGCTTAAAAAGTAAGGTTGAGACAGTAATGTAATTATGATTTTCATACATATGTATGCAATTAAATATGCTGGATATAGGACTCTTTCCGTTTGTTTAGATTGTTAGTCGACAAAAAGGGACGACCCGGGTAAGGCCGCTTTAATGAAAGCAGAACAACAGCAGCAGAATAACAGGCCCCGATAGGTTGAGCGATAAAGACGATTGAAAAGAAAAGTCGTGGTATAACCTACACAGTAAGTAAAAGCAAAAAGCCTTTCTTCGTCGACTCATTTACTAAAAATGCCCGTTCACTTTAGAAAAATCGTGAGCGCAGGTCAAATTGTTGTTTTAAAAGTTTTTTAGCAATGAAAAAGCAGATTGGTGAAAAAGAAGAAGGCCTTAAATATTAAATTCTAATATGTATTTTAAGTTTAGCTTAATTCTTATGAAAAGATTGGAGAATCTGTTCAGCAAAAGTTCAAGTCAAATGAAAACGAAAGTGGCACATATTTTTGTTTATGCCAACTCAAAAAATAGAAGGCGAATAAGTTCAGGTAAGGGGTAGGTCTACTTTGTACATTTTGCTTACGAAATTTTTTCTTTTACCGCCATCAACGATTGCTTAAAGATTCCCGAAAAATCCCAAAAAATTTAATGATGGGTCCGGTTTAAAACTTTTACTTTTTACTAATCGCTTAAGACTATCACTTCTTGTTAAAGCGATATTAAAGTCGCTTTTCTTGAAATAATATTTTTCACAGTCAAATTACATCTGCATACTCATAATAATAAATTTAAGCAGAAAAAGTTCGATTTAAGCAAAAAATTCAAGTACACATATGTTAGCATAAAAAAATTCAATTAACACACACATAGAGTGAAACATGTGAAAGTAAGGAATATGTTTTATTCCTGAAGAGGTATCAAACTGTTAGTGTGTGTCTGTGTGAGGCGAAGAAGTTCGGAAAGTGCAAATATTCTCTTAATTCTTGTAGTTAAGTGTAGAGAGAAGTTAAAGGACGCCATCGACTATATTCCTTTCAAAATGTAAATTATCGAGTAACATGTCGGTATGTCTTCATTATCTGCGAATCAATTCAAAAGTTCGTTTCAACATCAAACAATTCCAATATTTATCTGCTCTTGACAAATTGCATTCGAAGTTCAAGTGTTTTCCAAAGAATATATAGTTTCAAAGTAAGTCACATTAGGTGGCTAAGCATGAATACCGAAGACACAATATCTTAACCCTATACATCTTGATAGGAAAATATTTTATCAAACGCTAACTTTTCACCTCTTTCTCGCGTAAGCATATAGGAGTTTGAAAAATAAGATCTCTTTAAGGCCGTAGCCTTTCTGCCTATTGCTGGGATACAATTTTATTTTCTATTTTGTACTATTTGCCCAAGCTTTTGTGCTTCACAACGCTTTTAATAATGGTACATGAGTTTGTAGGCGTATACGCAACAGTCGCACGCACTTGGGGCGGATCCAATTCGTTTTATACCATTATCGTTTTCTAAATCAACTTAAGTGTGTCTGTCCCTCTGTCCGCCTACCCATCTGAAGCCGTTACCTTGAGTATTTTTATTCTATATGTAGATCGCAATATGTAAAGCATTTTGAGTTGACATGATTTAACTCAAGGACTTCCCTCATAACACCCTGTCTTGAAAGAGTATGAAGTAACCTCCTGCAGTATAAATGTGCACACTTTATATGGCTATAAGAACTAATTATAAGTATTTTCTGATGAAAATAGATGCAAAGCGGTGATGTATCATTCAAAGTGACAATAAGAAGTTTGGACCATATAGAAGCATTTTTCGAACATTTTTGTTTATAAGAGTTCTTATGAAAAGTACGCCATTTTATGACTACAAGGTTTTTAGCAGACCAAGAGTTGTGCTCGGCAAAAATGATGTGTGTATTCAATAATCACAACACATTTGCGTATGAGCTGAAAGGACTTGCAAGCAAAAATGTTTCAAATAACTTTGACCATATATCTTACAAGTTGTTGTTGTTCGTATCAATTTCATGATTATGAAGCCTTTTGCAAACATATACCAATCATTCGTGTCATTCAAGTAGAATAATGAACGAACGAATCCACTTGAAATGAAACACTTCAATATGACTGTTACTCGTTAATCATTTTCTTAAGGCAAAATTGTTTTTACTTTTGTTTTTTTTTTTTTTAATTGAACAGATAGGCTTAGGACGAAATGTCTGCTATTGGATGTAATGATGGCTATCCGGACTATAATAGGTGGATTAACGCAACTGGATACTTAAATGTTCGTATCTACGTTAAATCGAATGCTTGAAGAGATGTGCTTGTCACTTAAAATTCTTGCTATATGTTTTACAGATTTCTATCCACTCTTCTTCTCGCTTCTACTTGGTGATGTTGTCTTGACAAAAGTCCTTAATTAAAATTTTATCAATGCAAGTGAAAGAAAAAGGGGAAAAAAAGGTTTTACTTCCGTTGCACAGTTTAGGTTGACCAATGGCAAACATACAAACAAACAAATAAAACGAAAGCAAATAATCCTTTTTTCTTATTTTTTTTTTTTTTTAGTTTTTTAAAGCATACGTAAACAAATACAAACTGTCAATTTATCAATGAAGACCAGAATTGATACTGATTTCATACGATTCGATTTGATTGGAGGTTTTTGTGGTTTTCACAAATGACAAAAGGACACACATAAGTCAATTTAGCAGTTTTGACTCTTCTTTAAATAAAATCGAAAGCAAAGAAAATAACAAAAAAAACAAGAGAAAGGCAAAAATTTCTTCTCCTTTCCTTTAGGCAGAGGGCATGCAAGACCACAAAATTCTCACTAATTTTAAGCAAATATTATTCAATCATTCATTTATTCATTCACTCAGTCATTCATTCGTTCAATCACTTGCACTTACATACTTTCGTTGGTTCGTTACGTTTAAAGCATACATTAAGGACATTTTCCATTTCATATTAATATTTGCTATATTTATCTTGTTGCTTATTGTCTAAATAGACCCACATATGAGCTTATGTGTATGCGTTGTCCATTTAACCGCTTCATTATATGTTAGTGTATTTGTTTACTTCAAGTTGATTCAATATCGTTTACAATTACAAAGCCAAGAGCACAATTTCAATATGTACGCTGAGACCAAACAAACTCTTACATAAGTTCAAATGTATGCGTTTGTCTGTGTAATTAAAAAAAAAAAAGAAAAAAACGAACGAAGCCAGCAAGTGTACAGTTGCCAATAAACTGGCACAATAAAGTACAATAAGCCATGCATCAACAATAAACTCACTCATGGCCATACACAAGGACCACACAGTCGTTCGAAGAAGCAGAAAAAAAAAAACAGAAAAGGAAAACGGAAATCTACAACAGCATTAAAAAAAAAAAAAGAAAAGAAAAACAGAAAAACTGCAAGAAACGGAAAAAGTTTAATATATGTTTGATTATTACATATCTATGCTTAGCCGGAAATTATTAAAGTACCGTACAAATAAAGAGTTTGTTTGTAAATAGTAGTAGACGGTCTATTACAACTGTAATGTCAGCACCTGCAGGCCTCAACGGACGCAACTAAGCTAAATCAGCAATCATATCTCAAACAATGCCACTCAATCATTGTGACCTTATGCGAGTTTGCCATTGTTCAAGATTTCGTTCAACATTTTCAAAGAACACATTTCTACATTTTTCGTAAAAAGCATTGTTACTCAGCAACCGTAAATAATAAATTTATTTATCAAATTTCTGGTGCAATTCTTCATCAACATCATCAACAATGACATTAATGCGCTAATTAATTCTTGATTTTAGAGTGTTGTTCACTTTAGAAATTCTGCTACGTATTGTGTGTATACAAATATACATACATTGAGTTTTTCGTTAAAAGTGAAAAGCTTTGAAAGAAATGCAAAAATTTATTTTTTACTTTAAAGTAATACGGAGATCAATTGTCCCTAGTGCTAGCACATCAAAGGGTTGTCGGCATTGCTAATAAAACAACTTTTGGGCAAAGTGCTCAACATAGTCTTCGTAGTTCAAGAACAATGGCATCAGAACAACGCTTGTCTAAGATTTGTGTGCCTTCCTTAAAGAAGAATTTGTTCAAGCCTTCAAAATAAGCTTCATTTTCGGCGACCTCTTGCTTTGATCTCTTTACTAAAGCCATCGTTCTTTTTTATTTCGCCCAGAACAACACTAGACAGCGCTCTGAATCATTAACACATTTTCGTTTTTGGTCAAAAGTGGGAAAAGGTGGTACACTCTTCGAACAGAGCTTTTTGATGTCCAAGCGTTCATACTAAATCGTACATACGTTGTTCCGCTCCTCCAAGACGAGTGTCAAAACTCTATTATGTTCTCTAGAACAGCTGCCGAATACGGGGGAGCAGAGCATCACTGGTGTCGATGCGACTTTGTTTAAAATTAGCAAGTAATCCGCAAAGCAATTTTTCGAGAGACACGAATTGCCACAACATCCTTTAGTTAGTGCTAACGGTAAACGGTATAAACGAACATTTAATCAACATAAGAATTCTTTCATTAAGCTTGTAGCCTAATGAGTGAAATTTTGATCCCTTTGAAGGTTCTTCAATAATAGCGACATCTATATGTCTTATTAACTGATAGCTTAAGTAAAAAACAATAAATTTTTATCGAAATCATACTTTATTCACCAACAAGTTTCCTTTAGGAGTGATATAATCAGTCCAAAGTTTTGCCAAATCCCCGTTGGTTTTTTAAAGCATACATCAGCAGTTGTGGTGCAAGGGTAGAATAACTTTCCGCGGATGTGTGTAACATCCAGGGCTTAAGAGAGACCCGCTTTTTATTATACCATCTATTCCTCTCTTCGTATTGTAGTCTTAGGATCAAACTACAGGTCGCCAGTTTTGGAGATATTTTGATGAAACTTGTTTTACCAACACGTTTCGACTCAAAGACGAACGCTGTTGGAAAGGATTCAGATCTAACCACTTTTCCAAACAATTCGCATACAACAACCTATTTTGAAAAGCAATACGAATAAGTGTAGGGTGGTGTAGGGTATTTAAAGGTGGGCCACTACACTCGTTTATAAAACGATTTCTCAAGACTTTCTTTTCAGTTCTTATGAATGATCACCCACAAGTCATCGGCATAGGTTTATTGTCAAGGGAGAAAAGTTGCCATCACAGTTTTCAGCTCAACCAATTTTTGGCCCTCAAAAACACGATTTAATTAAAATACGAAATTCACTCTATTCGCATTTTTTGCATTTCCAAACTTACCAAGTAGTAAACCGATTGTTTGAAACATTTTGGAAACAGATATTGGTTAGATCATCATCTTCTACTGAAGGGACAGGGCTCTCCTTTCACTGTAATGGAATCTTCGTTTTTTCAACTTCTGCATTCTTTTCAAAGAAATAAAGTCCAATGATATCATTCATCCCAATTAAACCAAACGTTCAGTTTGCTGTGTCGTGAATAGTTTCTAAATTTGCTTCACAACGACAACGGCAATCTGGCCCATTCAAGTAGAATAATGGTGGAGAATGGTGGAAGATGCTAAAACCGCACGAAAAACTGCGATGTAAAAGCGATTCATTCGATAAAAAATTCGAATAATATCCAATATTTCCGAAGCGTATATATGTCCATGATAAAAGTGCAAATTGTACTGAGTGCAACTAAGGATGATTCTGACGAAATGTGTTAAGAAGAAATCAGATTTGTTTATGATTAGCGTTAAAAAATTATTTTTAATGTTAGTTAATATATAGCTTAACGCAGTGTCTTGTTGAGGCAGAGAAGTAAATTTCATTCGAATTGGAGTTACCTGACTACGAATGAAATTGCATGCGAACAACATTTGTTGAGAAAATCGCGACTGACCAATCCTGACATTCTTAAGCGAGACCTCAGCGCTGGCAAATCTCAATGTAATTTTTATCCACCAAACCTATATCTTAGAGCGAGCCCGCAAAAAGTTCCGAGTTCGTTTGCAGCTTGATTGTGCTCAATTCACCATATTGGGAAACTTGGCCGCTTAAGCGTTAAATTATAAATAAATGCTAAGTAAATGGCGAAGCATAGAAAGCTAAAAATAGTCGGAAGGGTAGAAGGAAATGATTAATTATTAAGCAGAGCATAGTAACGGTTCATATTGTGACATTTTTATTCCAATTCTCATCAGATTAGGTTCATACCACTGGAATGTTAATTTCGATTGTCGTGGATTTTATATACAATTTTCAAAATTCTTTCCAGAGGAAAACCATAGATTGACTAGAAATCCATATTAAAGAAAATAACGATGAAACCTTGATATCGTAAAAGGAATGAAAAATGCGTTGTTAATTGAAAAAGGAAAACGCAAGTTAAACCAGATGACGCAATTTTTTGAGTAAATGTCTAGTTATCTTTAATTGGTGATCTGGAAAAAACAACTAATGATTCTGTTCAGTGTCCTTTAATCAAGATGTTGTACCAAGTAATATGTGTACAGTGCGGTCTTACATATTCAAAAAACCAAAAGAAAAGAAATTCTTGTACAAAACGTTGTTGCACGAAATCTCGCAAACTGGTTTCAAACTATTTCACAGTTTACTATATTTTGATACCTATCATTTTCGCAGCGTGAGCTAAAGCATGATTTTTTTTTTGAGTGTAGAACAGAACATAAACGCTGCATAAATGCTGAGGAATTTCAACATCCATCCGTTTTCGCTTTGATATACACTAAAACGCGGCTTCTAGACAACTGAAAGTTATATGATACGAACGCCAATGTGTAACCTATGTACACTCAAAATTTCGAAATACGTGTTATAAGGCAACACATCTCAGTAACCGGTGATATGCAATGGCTATGCAATTTCTTCAGTTATTATTAACTTTGAGTAGCGATTTTGTTACAGCCCCTAACTTACTCCGGTCATATGAATCATAACTTCTCCTCCTGCTTAAAGATACTTATGTCCAATAGAGCAGGATGTTGAGGCAATTGAAGCGAATGAGACCAGCTCGTTGTTCAGTGCGTTTGCTCCGCTATTTACGAATTCTCAAGACCTAAAAAAAGTTTAAAAATGCTTAAGGATTTTAAATGGCTTTTGCCTATAACAGATATCTATGTAAAACTTTGGTCTAAACGTTTACCGCACACGTATATGAATGAGAATGAGAATGAATTTGGCAGATACTCCCAAGCGAAGGAAAGAAAAAAGATTGGCGCGTAAAGTGAGACTCAAGGCGAATAAAACATACTTTCTCATATCCATCGTACTCGCCTTTAGCACCACGGGCATCTACTGCTTTTGTTTATATATATATGCCTGTCATCATAAGACAACCGCACAATAACATAATAAGTGTACGCTGTCTATGTAGGAGGCTATTACATGTTTATTGTAATTTTAGTGAAACTTTTAAAAATTAGTCTTTATTTCCAAACGATTCCAATCGTTTCCTGTAATTGCACAGCTATGTTTACATGGAAAACAATTACTTGCTTTTTCAAATAGTTGTTTATATACACGGAAGCAAGCAAGTAAACACACAAAGAAACAAAAAGAGCAAAATTGCCACACATACTGTTACAAATTCAAATAACTGTATAAACAATGTAAACTATTCACATATAACATATAACATATAACACATACACGTCTCTACAAATAAACAAAAAAAAAATTACAACAGAAAACTTTAAAATTTATTGAACCAATCTTCACAAAATACCATGAAAGGAGAGCGACGAAACGACACAATGAAACGCACATAATACCCGTACAATGAGAAAAACGAAACCAACAACAATACAACAAAAATACATGCTGAAGTCAAAAATTAAAAAAAGAAAAACAAAAGCACAAAATAAATGAGGAATAAATAAATAAAATATAAAAGTCAAAAGTTAATCAACTCGATGTGCAAAGTCAAACGTCGATTCTTGTGTTCATGGGATCCGTAAACAAAGGAGACATAAAACGGGAAATTGAATAAAAAGACATGTAAGGAAGCCGCACCGCAACACGAATCTTGATAATCACCGCCTAAAGTGAATATAGGAAGACTTTTGATTTCCTTACTACGATTCTTGTACAGAGTTCTCAGGTGGTCCCTAGACAACTTAGCTAAGGGAAACTGACTTTTTACTATTTTTCTTTTATATATTAGGGAAGAATCTAGTGTACCAAGCACAAACACTTTCCTACAACATTCTCCGACAAAACTCCTAGATACACGAGAATAAGGAGAAATTAAAATAAAATTTCAAGCAAATGACTTTTACGTAAGTCGTTTTACGTCTTTGGTAAACAATTCTGCGGACTTATTAGAAAGTCTTGTAAGCAAAATTTTTATCATCGCAATCCATGGTCTTCTGGGTCTTGCCGGGAAGCTTCCTTTTTTCGAAACGAAGTCGTCATCAAACCAATTTCGTACATCTTCAATTTTTGCGAACCGCTTACGATCTTAATAAATGATAATCAGAAGGAGCCAGATCTGGAGAGTAAAACGCAATCCGAAGAGTTTTCTAGTCCAAGTTGAATACCACTTCCTGGCTTACTTTTGCTGCCTGCCACGGTGCGCAGTCATGAACTCAAATTAATTTCGATTCCCGTTCCACGTAAATGGACTTTTTTCTCGATCGCATCCCCGAATTTCATTGGTTGAGCTTGATATCATTCAGATTTTGCTCCGATTATTCTAATTTATGGTAGATGATACCCTTCATCAATTCCATCAAAAGGAGCTGCAGAGCTTCGATCACACTCCAGACAAAAATTTTTGCAAGGAATCTCGCAAACCACCTTCTAACTGTTTCATAGTTGACTACATTTTCCCCTCAAGTCAAGTTAAACATATCCGTAGCTTGTACTCGATTATTTTCCAGACGAAACGACATTCATCTCTTTACACATTGAACGACAACTCGTAAATAATTGAAATTTATATCGCACAACGCCAACGTCAAAGTTATCTATATCCAGAACCAAACGCGTCAGGTGCGCTTTGTACACAGGACTTATTTACGCGCCTATTAATCGATACCAATAACAATTTTTAGTTAAATTAGGTAGCGAGTTAAATATTACATCAAAACGGATAAAAGTTATATTCGATACAAACTGAAGTTTTTTTATGACTGAAGTCTCCGAAGGCACTGTTAGACATTACTAGATAAGAAGCAAGTTCAGATAGTAAAACCTATCTTGATAGGTCTCCACTTTAACCTGAAGAGCTTACTACTTATTTTTATATGACTTCTGTGGGTATTTCTTTGAATACATCTGCACTTTGGTTACTCTTTTGTAGCTCCAGTCGCCCTAACCGTACTGATCACATTTTTCAACATGCCCTCTCTCCCCCGATTTTATAAACCCTTTTGTGATTGAGATTATGTTTTAAGAACTTTTGTCTTATCCCTTCTATAACCAATATATTGTTTGTGCGGACACTTCTAAGAATAATCATATCCGATCGGAAAGTGATAAGTGCGCGTCATTAAACTCTCTTTTTGCTTGAAGCAATGCAAATGCATTCAAATGAAGGGAGGTGCTTGTTGTTATGCAACATTTCAGCCGAAATGTCTATTTTGAAACGCAACTGTTGTATGCACGGAGGAAGTGATTATTTAGTTTTATATATAAAATAAAAAAAAAAATAAATAAATAAATAAAAAAACTGCTTTCGATCGAAATGAATTTTCTTTCTTTTTTTTTTTGTAACTAGCGTTTATGCTCTTGCCATAAACTGCTCTGAAGCCGTTTGACCGCTTGTACCATATACACTGTCCGTCATTCCGTTTTTCCAATATTTCACAATTTTGTAAGAATTTTGAATGAAAAAGGACTTGTGACTGAAAAATAAACCTCTCGATATTGTGTTTAAAGAATGAAAGAAAAAATGCATGCAAAAGAAAGGAATAAAAAAAATAACTATCAAATCCAGTAGGTGGATAATAGTGACAAAGTCAACACTCGTTTTCTTCTCGTTTACTGATGGATGAATGTACTTTCACAAGTGCTCAGCAAATAATGCATTGGCATATAGAGAACCGCATGTAAACCGCTAACCCATCCGCCACCCACTTCTATACGCATATGGCCGGACCCTACCCAATAAAAGAGAAGAGAGAGAGAGAGAGAGAGAAAGATTTTTGTGACAGCACACACTTTCACTTCACTGCATTTTCCAATCAAATATTTGTATTTTTTTCTTCATATTCTTCACTGTCTAACTGACTGACTGCCTGGACGGCAAAAATTCATACCACATTGCAAATGTATAGCGGTCGTAAAAAAAGTTAAAAAAAAAAAAAGCAAGAAAGAAAATTGTCGAAAGGACTTTTCGTATTTGTATTTGGATGCATGCTTGCATATGTGAGTGTGACAGCGCATAAAGCTTACTTTGTATTACTAACACTGTCAAGAATTGCATTGCGTTGTTTTTTTTTTTTTTTTTTTTCGTTTTAGTTCAGTGTTACTCTTCCATTTTGCCATTTCACCGCAAACTTGAGGTTTTATGTCATTTCGCTCATAAATATTTCATTTCATTTGAAGACTGTCAATAGACAGACACGCAGATAGATATAACTTGTCTTGATGAAGAAACTGAAATTCGCACCCGGCGAACTGTTTGCCACAACTACTATCGTAGATGGTATTCTATAAGCATAATGTCAACTCTATATATATATATGCGTTAATAATCAGAATTTTTCGCAAGTTGTAAAATATAGCCCAACATTCGTTTGCGTGGTAGTAAAAATGTTTGTTTGAATTTGTTATCTATTAATTCTTAAAAAATTTTATTCAATATATTCATTTTGTGAACGTAGACGTTAGTGATGAAACGGTCGTTTTGCAAACACAGTTTCATAACTTCTTACGTAGAAGTTTTGCATTTTGGACAGGAAGTCCTAAACTGAACTAATATTTTTAAATATTTAACAACAACATGTAAAAGAACTCAAGGACTTCATATTCATCTTATAGCACTTTTTACTACATGTCTAAGGTACCTTCTGCTATTACATTCGAATAACTTATCAAACAAACAAGTGCAGAAATTATTGTCGGGCAATACCGACCATGTAGTTACATTGCAAAGGATTCCTTCACTTTTCTAAGAAAAAAGTTAGACGTTACTTTCATGTAAAGGCACACTTTTCAATAAAGATCCCGCTAGCGGAGCAAGACCGAAATGTGAATCAACGTAGCTCCAATATAGCAAATTAATTTTCTTGTCAAAAAGCTTGCCATTATTCGTATATTTCCATCACAAACCCCTGAAAAGTATACACTGTTGACATAAGAGTACACTTATATGTAGTCGTGCCCAAAGCATAGACCGACCTGAGCCAAATTTACTAAAGTTAATTTCTATGCCAAATTTTAATATAAACCAATCTTCAACATAAAGATCATTTGGCCTCATTCAAGCTTGTGTTCCTTTCATAATGGAAAGGGTTCACAAAATTGACTCATCCCATACAAATTGTTCACATTAATCTAGAACACTATTTTATTGGGCGATTTTTGTCGAGAAATTTAAAAATTTCCAAACTCCGTTTCACATCAAAGACATTATCGAAATAATGCGTCATATGGGGAATGGTCACAACAGTGGTTCAATCAAATCCATTTTCGGTAGGACTCGTCTCTATGGAGAATGTCACCAAAATATTTTAAAAATTGCGACCCACAGATTGAGGATGCCTATATACCTGGAGAAAAGGACGGATGGACAAGTGGACAAACAGAGAGACAAGTACAAACCCATCTTGAATAGCTTGGCATAAAAGTATTTATATTTTCTTACGTACTACATACACACACGCTTTTCGTACCACAAATGCTTTTGGATATAAAAATTTTATTTATATTTTATTAAGTAAAAGTTTGTTTTATGGAACGTGCTTGTTATAAATAACTGTGCTATACCTTTATACATTATGCTATCTTACGCAAGTAACCCTCGTGTACGCAAGATTTGCGTTTTTATAGAGTTGCCCTTCAGTTCTGGAGAAAATTCTTCAGCACAGCGTAAGACTTGCAGAATTTATCACACATAAGTAATATTCAAAAATCGCCTCGCTAAGCTTCTTAGCCCTTAGTATGTGCAACAGTAAAATAGTCATATGGCAAGAAAGATCAATACATTTTAGACTGTCTAAAATGTGAAATTCACATCACTAGAACTAGAACTAGAATCAATTTGTATCTAACTCTTAAGTAGACGAACTTTCACCAGTACTTTTATCAAATTTTGAAACGAGCTTCTGTTACTTTGTTTAAAAGCGCAAGACAAAGCAGCTGACAGCAGATTCATTCGATTCGATTAGTAGGTTTTCGTCGGTTTTCTTCCATTTATTTAGATGCGCTTCACCCTTCGCTTCTTGTTCGTCTGATTATCGGTCTATTTCTATATCCATATCTCATTATTCATTGCACCCACTTCAGATTGTTCTTACTTATACAAAGTATCTACAGTTATCTACGGTGGTGTCATTATTTCGGACAAGTTGAGATGTGTTTCAATTACAAGTCACATTTTCAAATGCATCATATTCTTATCATATCTATAAGCTCTCTCGATTACGTTGATGTTTCCAAGAGATATTCAGGTTGCTGGTCTTCCTGCACCTGGGTCCTTTTCAATGGTTTCTCTAACAACATTTTTGTACCACTTTTTGACCTTCGATTATGTTTCAATATTGTTTCACTTTGATAACACTTTCTTAATAGTTCCAGTACATACATTCAATATATTCAATCAGTTCATTCACTTTAAATATTAGATAACAATGAGGTCCATCCATTAATCCATATATATAAACTAACAATCCAAATGACATGAAACTTCTGTCAGATGTCAATGACTGTCGAGGTGAAGTGGAAAATAGACTTTGGTTCGGCGTTCGAAGCTTACGTACTTTTAAGATAAGACTACGCTTTCTAGAACACATCACTTAAGGAAGATTTGAGTACTTGGATGATTTTGGATTCTGAAATCTTTTCTCATAGCGCTCTTCCGTCTGATTGCAATTTGAAGTGAGTTTATGGACGAATTATACATTTTTGCTGAAACTTGGTCTGTTCCATTAATCAACGAACTGTATGTGCTTTGTATGCTGATTTTTGCCTATTGTAGAATGCGAAGAACACATTATAGATTTGCTGTCAATCGAATCGAAATCTTAAGTTGAATAAAAGTACAAGGATAACACTGATGACTATGCTTGATGGATATTTCCGAACGTTAGAAATGAAATGAGCACTTTGATTTACCCTCATACCTCGGTATCCCATCTCAACTGTTAATATAAATATTTCTCTCAACACTTGTTACTCAAATTTCTAATTAATTTCCGTAGTTAAATTAAACTTCTTGTTATGTGGAATGAGACGAAGTTGTTTTGATTTCTTGAGTATTCCTTTATCTAATTTCTAATCTGTTGAAAAAGCGCATCAATGTAATTTATGACATCTTACCATTATCTTCTTTCCTATTCAGCCTCTTCATCACACTTATATTACGTTATGAAGGATAACGTTCCCTGTTTTTTAAAGACACAATCGTAATTTTTGTTTTTTTAAATCTTTATCCCTAAATAAATTCAATTTCAAGTTAATTAAAATGCAAAGTACTGCTAATACAATTCCATACATTCGTTGATAAGAAAATTAAATAAAATGGTCATCATTAAGGTAACAACTTGAGGGGAAAAATTTGCATTTAGTCAATTTGAATTAAAAGTAAAAACATTTGGATTTTTAGGTCCTTTTAAGTAGGAGGAAAAAGAACATTATTCTTTCCACTGTTGCTATATTCAATCCCGTTTCGAGTCATATAAAATTCATTTTTTATTTAAAAAAAAAAAAAAGAAGAAAAGAAGAAAATAATTAGAAATAATTTGACAGACAGAAAGACGTATATCTAGCGAGTGTTAATCCCAATGCGATTTCCGCACCGTACCATTCTTCCGATGACATGTTGTATGAAAACTCAAAGTTACTTTAAGTGAACGAATATAAAAGAGAAAAAAAAAAGTAAAAGTCCCTCATTCTTCACAGTAAGGCAAACCTTGAACATTCAGCGTTAGAAGCACGCATGTTTTGAATTTTAATTCAATTCGTTACATGACATATGTTATACAGCTTGCGAAAAAGGCATTGCATATGAGTTATACGTTATAAATAATACATGAAGTTATGCGAATATTGATTAGAATACTCTCACATCCGGCAAGAAGGGTATATTAACTTACATAATAATTAGAAATACAACTCATCAACACAGTCCTTGTTAGTAAATCAGGATTACAACCGCCAGGGTTAAACTTTAAGTAAACTGTATCTTTTAAATTTTTAAGTGGAAAGTTGTCAAAGTAAGCTCAGCCTCTGCTTACTTAGAATATGAAATTGGCTGCTTTTACCTAATAACCATTTCGTTGTCACGTTGATATACGTCGCCTTCTGTTAAAGAGAATATCAAGTTCCACTTAATATGCTTCCCTGCGATGACTTATCAATGAATCAACCGTTTAACGAAATCATTTAAAAGCTAAAATTCTCACTGATTATACTCTACACCGCTTGTAGTACAAGGTATGTTAACTTAGTGCGAAGGTATATAACAAGCAAAAGGGCTTAAGATAGACCCAACTTTTATTTTCAGAGTCATCTGGATTGATCTAAGCCTGTCTGTCCGTCTGCCCGTCTGATGTCTGTCGATGTAATTTGTGTTCAAGCTAAAGGCCGCAATTTTCGAGTTAATTTGATGAAATTTGGCACAGTCCCATATCTTGATCCAAGGACGAACGCTATTAAAAATGAATTCGGATCTGTCCACTTTTTCGACTACTCCCCATATAGCATCCTATTCAGAAAAGTCGTTGTTTGGGGAAAAATTGCAATTTTCAAAATTTCTCAGCGAAAGCACCTAAGTAGTAGTATTTCGGTATTCTTAATTTGAATTTTTTGAACCCGCTTTTATATAACCGTTTTTACAGAAATGTGAGCTTTATATGTTAAAGATGTCGAATTTCCAATATTTCTTGGTGAAAGTTAGTTCATAATGGTAAATTCAATTGATTGGTAGAAATCTACCTAACCGAGTTTGACTCATGAGGGTCTATTTTTTGGATACCAGCGCCTATAAGGACTGTCATGAAACGTAAACTCTTACATGCCCAAAACGCCTAACTGTTAATTTTTTTTGATGAAAATCTGTTTATGATAGTAATTAAATAAAAACGTTAAGTAGACCAAATTAGAACCACTTGGTTCATGGTGAGATTTCTTGGCCCCTCCCCATAGAAGATATCCCGTGAGTAGAAAGTCCTTCGGAAAAAGGGTAAATTTTTAATATATTCATAGTAGCGTGTCAGCAAAAAAATTAAAAGGTCAAAGAATTGGTAGGTCTGTTTTTTTCGCACCCCAACATATGTAGGCGCTTCCTATATGGAGCGAAAATCTAACCTTCCAATATGCAGGCTTTCATGGCAATTACCACTTTGCGAGATCCTTTTTGGAGGATTATTACCAAAACGAGCGAATAAGAGTGCTGGGCGAAGTGGTGTAGGGTCTTTAATAGTCGGTGTTCCTCGACTACAATGTTCTTACTTTTTTTTATTTATTACAGATGTTTTTATTATTAACTTAGCCAGAGAATTAATTCTAAAGTCCTAAAGCACTACCATCTAAGTGTATCGCCTCTTTTTAAAACTCTGTGCAATTTTCGAGTAACAAAAAAAGGATGGGGATTTTGTATTGACTATGATTATATATAGAGCGAAATCTTGATGTGTGGTTCGAAAAACGCAATTTTAAAAGTTCATGCCGCTCTCTGTGTATGTATGTGCGTAATTTTCACAAACTTCCGAAATTATTAGGAACATAATCTTGAAGTAAAGTGGAGGCACGGTTTTCAGTCGCTTCTCCGGAAGCAGAATTTCTTTCCAGTCGATCTTCCAGGCTATCAAATTTTAAAGCCCCTTAATAAACTGACGTGAATGTGCATATGTGTGCATAAGGGGCTAGACTGCATCGAACTTTCTCCGTTGATTAAAGTAATACAAGTAACTCTAAAGGCCATCTCGCCACTTCAAATATTTACGGTTGTCAAAGTCCAAGTTTTTCAAACCTTCCGCTTAGACAGCTTTGAAAATTTTTCTTATGAACATTCGGTATTTGTACTTGTATTTATACTTGAAAATTAGACACTAAGTAAATCCTTAAACCCAATACACAATATTCACCGCTACAAAGTGATGTGATTACAAAAACAAAATTTTAATGTACAGAAAAATTACTCTTCTTTACCTTGCCCTAAAACCGTTTACATTACATTTAAATGTGTGACGAAATTTCTTTGAAAAAGCAAAACTACTTTTTTTACACTCAGCATCTTCCAAGGGGAATTAAATTAGTTTTGTTATTGCCTACGTAACATCCTGAAATACATACAAAGTATACGTGTATGTTCTCGACCAACCTAAGTTTCTGAGTCTATTTAAAAGTTACGTCTTTGGCTGCTGGAAACCTTATGGCCATAGGGACTGAGACCGCTGGGATCGGTGAAGTTTTTTGGTTATCTTCTCAGTTAATACACGAAATTTTAAAAATAATTCCATTCTGCGAACCAATACATTTACCTTGCACTAAAGTATATCATTCTGTGTCAAAAATGTAAAGTAAGCGTGTCCTTGGCCAGCGCAAGATTCTGGACGCATTTCACCTGCTTATTCAAGTGATTGGTATAGCACAAAATCATGAAGTTTGGTGTTCATTTTCTTAGATAATAAGCGTAGATCCATTTCAGAAATAAGCCTTCTCTCTATATAAATACCGTTATACTTTTCTGAAGGATACTACATCATCCCAAAAGCGTAAAAGCGTACGTGCCGCTTAAGTGAATTTAGCGTCTTTACATCTACTCTTGTGACTCTCACGACCAAATAAATTGCTGCACAGCTTCGATAATGATTGCATGAATCCCAAAAAAAATGGAACTACAATTTTTCTCTTTACGAATATTTCCTACCCTCCATTAGCGGATACTATACTACCTTGCACAGAAAAAACCCGTTAGTACAGCCTCACTTAGCACAAGATTGTGGGACATAATCATATCTGCTTGCTAGCCAGCGGAAAGTGAGATAATGGAACTTATGTGGAACTTAAGAAAAAGAAAGAAGATTTATTTCAGAAGTCTATTACCGGTAAATGCGGTGTATATTAGGCCTAATTTGGTACAAGTTTTGATTTCTTGGAATACATATGTATATATATATGTTATGAAAGTAGAGGAATGGATAATAACGATAGGCCTTGACTTTAGCAGTAGTAGGTCTAGTAGCCGTTGACTTTGACAGTACTTTTCTTTTCAATACAATATATAGAAAGCCTTTTTCGATTCCTATGCAGTACGGCAATGGCTACATAGATTTATGTTGTTAATAAAAATGTGTTTTGATCTATTCAGAAAAGTCTATATAAATACAGTAGACTTCTTCCGTGTCGTATGATTCACTTAGGTTAGGTTTCAAAATAACTTAGGTTAGGTTTCAAAATAACTTTCTTTAATAATCCCCTTCTAGACGGAATTTTTATTGCCGTTGAATCGTAAATGTTCACTTTTTTACACCAGAGAGAGGCAGCAAGAGAGAAATGTGTAAGAGCTTATCAATTAATATTTTCTGTCTCTACCGTGCTATATGAACCTCGTCTAGGACGTTATACAAACACGAACGCATACTTTTCGCCGTCTCACGCGAATCCGTTTTAAATGAAACCTCGTCGTAGGGGTTCTTATATTGGCGAGAAATTCTACCATATTTTAAGTAAAAAATTTGAAGAGAGGAGTGTTTGATGCGTTCTTCAGCACTTGAAAGTTGGATGACGTAATCCTTTGCAATTGCAAAATACTTAGATGTAGATTACTTTCCAACGTGGACCGCGAAATGTTATTGCGCAGATCGATCTCATCTTTGGCAGATCCAAACATTTACAGCTTTATTTCCCAACGAGTCACATACATTTTTAGAACCAACCGAGCTTCAACTTTGCCTACATTGGCATCTTCTTCACACCGCTCCTCAATTCTAATAGTATTGGATGTAGTTATCTTATATTCCAGAAGAGATACGCGAAATAGTAAGAGCCCACATGACGCATTTTATCTGTTTACCTTGACCTGGGGAGTAAAAATGTAATGTACATTATATACGTTTTTATATATTTATAGGATATCGTATATAGAAAGGTATTGAAATTTCGCTCTAAACTCACTAAAATTTTACCTTTTTTTTCGTTTTTCGAATGTTTTTTCAAAAGGATTTTTTCTTATTTTCTAGAATTTTTTTGTGCTTGGCTTCTTTTTTTTTTTCTTCCCTTTGCAACTTGCTGAGTTTTTTCTTCTTGTTTGTCTTCTACTTCTTTTTTGTATGTTTGCCTCCTCAAATGTAGCCTAAGTGTTGCCGCAGTCCATAAATAAGAAATTTCCATTATATCTGTGTATGCTTTTTAGGACTTTCAGAATCGGATATGTATGTACGTACGTACGCATGTATATTAGATAGTAGGAGTAGATGCATACACAGAATATAAGTGGAATATATAGTCACGTGTACAAAAGTGTATATAGACATGTTGTTAAGTACTAAGAAAAGATCATAAAATGATGTTCCAGCAATGCTAGCGAAATTTCAGTAAATATTTTTCATCTTGAATTATTTTACGTACTTTTTCTATTTTTATTTTTCTTCTTATTTTTTTTGTTTCTTACACATTTGAAACGGTAATAAAAACTGCATATTTTTAAAACCCAGTTAAATTGTTATAAAGGAAAATTTTTGACAAAAATGATAGTAATTTCTTTCTTTTTCCTTTTCCTTTTTCTGTTTTTTTCTTTTTTTTTTCTTGCTTTTCTTCTTTCTTTAAGTATACTTTTATACAAATTTAAATTGATTGAAAAATTTGTAGCAATCATTTCGCAGAGAAAGGAATGTTTTATTTTCGATTTATCATATTTCGAATAAGGGCACAGATATAAAGTTAAATTGTAAGAACATCATTATTATCGTTGATATTATTATCGTATTCGTTGTCGTCGTCATAACATTTGATTTCTCGGTATGACAGAATTTTTGCTGTCCACCATTTCTGACTGAAGATTTATGATGAAATTGTTGAAATTCTCTCTCGGCAAATTCTCGTATATTTGTGTATATGCAGATGCTGTACACATACATATGCATGCATATATTTGCCGTCGTCTGAATGTATCTTATGAATAATGGTTACCAATATCTTTTACTGTTGGTAACATTTTCTATTGCTCTGAAGCATGTTTCTCAAAGACCCGGAAAACATTTCGCATATTTTTGCTACTAACGTTGATAATGATGCTCTTAATCGCAATTGTGGGAATTTTGGTTGAATTGAGAAATAAAATTTTTTCATGTTATCCATGCAAAAAGAAAAGAAAACGACAGAAAAGAAATGAGTATGAAAAAGGAAAGCAAGAGACGAAGTAACAAATGAATACGAAGAGAAAGCAAAGCTAAGCACATACATCCCAAGCATACATAGAGTGCACATAGGAGACCCGCAGTTATCACAAAGCTATCAAGATGTGCCCGCGTATGCATGCTGCCATAGCGATATGATGTACGTAAAAAGGAAACAAAAAGAAAGCGAATGTTAAGAAATTATAAATGTATATAAACTCTCTAGTGCAAGAGCCCCTCCCTGCATGTACGTGCAAACATTATAAGCAAATGTTTGGCAGATTATCTATATGCAGGCAAGCTTATCAAATTTAATTGAAATATTCCTTCACATGCGTCCAAGTAAAACGTTTCGTTTTTACCCATTTATGGCTCTTATCCTTATAATAGATCTTAAAGTACATACAAATATATATTTATATATTTATATATTTCAGTCATTATGTACGTTTATATGTATTAATGAATTCAATTACAGTTTAAATATGTTTAGAGATGATGTAAACTACAAGCAATATACGTTTTATGAAAAGCTTATTGTGCCGCTTAAAGGATTTGATTTTGATTAATACTTTTGTGCTTAAATCTTACGTAGAACTTAAAACTTATCAAAGGCAGTGAAAATTCGTCGATAGCTATCAGATTGTTTAGACTTTTACGCTCAAGCTTAGCTAAAGCCTATATATATTGCACAATATAGCCTTAATACAACTGCAGTACACTGCAAGCACTTGTTTATCGCTGTAAACATAACACAAACGGTCAATAATTCCCAGGACCGACCCATAAATATTTTCTATAACAACACGTCCATATAGTTTTTAAACGATTCCTATCAAAACTTCATTCACTTCAATCATTTGTTTACAAGTTACTGTGTGGTTGGAATGACGCCACTTTTATTGTTTTCACAATGCGGTAAATAACTGTTGAACCTCAGAGTTGGCTTGAAAAGTATCAAAAAAATTTCGACAGAATTAAAAATCAAAGTATTTCGGTGGTTTGTTGATTTTAAAGCAAATCGTGCCGACATCATTGATGCTGAACGCAATGGACATCCGAAAGCGATGATTACATCAGAGAAGATCAAAAAATGCTGAAAATTATATTGCAAGGGCTAGTTGACACACTGACAGTAACAAAGCAGGGTATATATTATGTTGCATGAAAATACTGTATACAAAATACCTGGCTCCGATGGCAAGATTGCATGAGTTCACGTTCGAATTGCTCCTCCCTTAATTTTGAATTTTGAAGATCAAACTGTGACATGGTCGCGACCAACGAATGTGTTCTTTGCGACTCATGGTAAACAGTTCTATAGAAAAGGCATCGAAATGTTGGAGGGGCACTCTAGAAGGTCTTCGTTACTAAATGAAGTCGAATTTCTCATAAAAAAACAGATTTTGCCTACTCCCGGTAATTATTGATTGAAATATCGCGTATATAACCTACTAAGCTACAATTCGGAAGAATAAGTATTACTGTTAACAACGCTGTAGCAGTATTGATTATATTCCAGTGATTATGTCAATTTACAAGGCTTAGGGTTCTAAGGAACTTCTTCTTCTTAAACCGGTAGGAGGGATTGTAATGCTTATTTTTTTTATTATTTATTGTTACTTATTGTAGCCGCGCTGTTGCACTATCATCGCGAACACGTTCAGTTTGTTGCGAGCTTGTGTCTTTGTTTATCAATAAGTCAGGCGCAACCGTATTATCTGGTTATCCAACTCTTGCCAATGTTTTATTTTTTTCTGTTTCCTCTTCTATTTTTTTCCTTTTAAAAATCAGAGAAAACGGTTGATGTGTCCGCTTATAACGGAAGCAATAGTTTCTTTTGAAATTTGCAACGCTCCCCATAAAGTTAAAGTTTTATTTTTGGTAAATGTAAAAAGTCCGTCATAGTGCTTGTTCAGAAGAATCGATGAAGCGTTTGACTGAAAACGATCGGCAGTATTTTGAAAAATCATTTGGGCTTTATTACGCTTCATACCCAAGATATCTAACAGATTTTTCTAGCAAATTATATTTGTTTACGCGGGTTGCTTTAAACATTTGCTCAACGTCTGCTCCGTCCTTTGCATTCCAAGCAAACCATAGGAATTAACTGTTATTCGTAGAGAATCTTTTAAGTCGAATGTGAATTTTGAATATATACACATTCCCGCAGGTCCTCTATTGGTTTGGCAAACGAATATTGATTTAAGACATAACTGCTCTCTGCGCGCAACTCACAGCTCACTCGAAAGTGTGGTTGTCAAAAGGAAGTGGTCTTGAAAGCTAAACTCAAATCCTGAGTTAGACTAGATTTGCCCAGAAAACGACTCCAGAGACTTCATAAAGTACATGCATCGCAAGCGCGAATGTAGTAGTGACGCTATGTAACACGCAAATTCAAGCTTAGGTGCTATGTGTTAAGCTTTTTATTTCGACTTTTGCATATGTAACAGTTAAAAGGCAGTTAAAACTTGAACTCGTGACGAATAAATCTGCGTATATAGGACTTGTACCAACATTTCAAATAGTCCTGGCGGTAATTGCTTGTGCTAAAGTTTAGATCACAACACTTGCTCTAAACTATCGCTTGTAGACTTTTCCAATTGTAGGCGCAGCCCGCCCACACTCAACTCTAACTCGTGGCCATCAATTAAGAATATAGTTTTAGAGTTTTAGATTACTTTTTAACCGGATACCATTCAAAAAGATAATAATAAACACATCAACGGGCGGTCAATAAGGAAATAAACTCAAAACCTTGTACCTATTAATGGCAATCTATGGTAGATTTATGTTTGGCTGTCAAGAAGTTTCCTTGTACTGGAAATGGAAGAATCTCCCATCGTGTAACAACCTCCCTATAGATATTGCTTATCTGTGTGTCAATACTTTATTGTTTTGAAATTTTCGGATTCGATTGCTTGCAGCTAACCAAACACTTTAATATAAGGAGCGTCCTAGATTCGTAGCACGCCCACCATTAATTTCCTATTAATTAATTAATTATTAATTAAAGATACAGTGAGTTTACATAACGAATTTTAACGAATTTATTTTACTAATAAAATGAGTTCAAGTGTACCTTCAGCTCAATTTCATTGGTTTGTTAATAACACAATCGACGTAATATGCGGCAACAGACTACGGCAGCCGAATAACTAATTATAAATGCTTACAAAGATATTATATCCTTGTATGTGAATATATATTTCATCTCAGCCAATAATACAATAAAGCAATTTACTAACAATAAATGACTAATTAACTGAAATATTTATAAACAAATATTCATATACAATAAATGTCAGCAATAATTCTTTTGGGAAAAACGAATTGTATATTTCGGACTAAATTTAATTGATATTAACTAAAATTTATTATGTGTTGGGAAAAATTGCCTAATTTGCAAAATATTTATTTTAATTAATATATTTAATGATCATAATTTAGGAAATACAATAAAGTATTTCTGCACTTGAAATCGAATTATTTAAAGGGTAACAGTGATAGCTCCATCTGCACACAGTAAATGCTTTCATAGAATCTTTCGTGAGATAGTTTTTCAAAATCGCCAGCAATATTGTGACGAATTTTTTTTTTGAAGCATCATAGAATAATCCCAACAAAAGAGTTCACGTGAGCTTGAAAGTTGTTGTTAACTCATTTCATAATAAGATCTTTTGGCTATCACTTGGACATTCCCACTAAGATTAGGTCAGTTTTCCGTACACTTTTACGTGAATAGCCTAATCTTACAACCGGCGCCCACAAAGAGAAGGACAATGCCCATAGACAGGGGCCCTACCGCTCCCGCGGTACCAGAGTAGGAAAGGAAACGGATATAAAACGTTACCTTTGCGGTCACTGTCGCCGTTCCTATTCAATGTTCCCGTAACGTTAGCTCACGACACAACCGCTATGACATTTCGTGAAAAGCCGTACCCAGCGTTCAGGCAACAGAACATTCTCCCGGTAATCTTATGACGGAGGTACATCATATTTATCTTAATTGCCCTTATTTCGACTATAAGTCAGTCTGTATAACTTGCGGTTTTCTCTTAGTATACTCAGCTGAAGTCGCGTCTTTTTATACCTGCCGGAAAGAAATTTATCACACTATCTCTTTTCAAGGAAACATGCTTCAGAAGAAATATATCAGCACAACAAACAGTCAACTTTTTACGGGGCACTACTACTTCGCAATACTTGTTATACTTGTAATACTAATTAGTTGGATAGGAAGAACAGTTTGGTGGCCTTCAAGGCAGGAAGCTTCATGACAAAAGAAAAATGTCCTATTTTCATCAAAGAAGAAAGGGACCTCTTCTGATTATCCTATTAGGCAATGCAGGAGAGAAACACACGCCGCCAAGTTGTATATAGTAAATGTAAAACCGTTCTTTGTCGATAAATATTCAGTTCTTAAAACTGGAAACTGGAAACTGTAAACGAAGAGTTACGTGGCTTTCTGTGCCCCTATGATCTTCGAAGAGGACTATTGTTTCGCCAGTCAGTAAAATTACCGCAATCAGTGATACCTTTCGCAAATTCACACACTTGAAAGTTTAATTCTATTTGGAGACATGACTTATAGAGAGAGAGAGAGAGAGAGAGAGAGAGAGAGAGGGAAAGACAAATGAGTCTAGAGTACTTGTAGATTTTTAAGTATTTTATGTCGTTTATGTCATATTTGTATGCACTGGTAATAGTCTTAATATTTTTTACTTTATCTAAAATTGTATATTAATATCGTATACGTATGGAAGCACAAGCTCAATATAAAGTTTTATTTGAATGAGTTATAAAGAATTATGCTCGAAAATGAAATCTTTTCTAATTTTCCAGTAGATTTCATATCAAAGATACTTTCTTATTATCTTCAAAGTACTCATCGTTCTGCTTTTATGTGTGCGCATTTAAATTTCTATATATATGATATTAAAAATTGTTATGTTTACGAAATGTACAATATTTTGTAATCATATTTCTTCTTTTTTTCACAATATCGTCATCAATACTACCCTCATAAATAAATATATTGATGAATATTGTTATGCAAGTATACAGAGAAATCTGTCTGTCATTTAAACTTGAATTATTACACAGATTAATGGCGTAAAGTTATGTTCGGTGATTCGAAAATGTATGACGCATCTGAGTTACGTATTATATCTTTCACAATTCAATATTTCTCTCAGTAGTAGCTCTAGGCTGTTCCGGCGGTATTCAAAAAACAAAAAACAGAAATTATTCTGTAGTCGAATGATCTAAGTATCGATTTTGCGATTTTCGGTATAAATGCGTTATTGCGTTAAATACCCTACACCATTTCATTTAATACAGTCACTCATATAACGAGTTTTTAAAAGAAAATTTTATTTCAATAGCGCTCGCCTTTGGACAAAACATTTCGAGATACGAGATTTCATCAAAATATCTCAAAAACTGTGGCCTGTAGATTGAACACAAGGAAACAAGACGGACGGACAAGCTTAGGTTGATGCTGAAAGTGAGTCAACCGGCGTAAAAAATATTGTTCTTGGTCTATTTCAAGTCCTTCTGTCCAAATTAATATACTCTACAGAAACAATGTAGCAGTCCTTCACCCTTCACCTCTTGTAAAGTCCAAAACATTCAAATTACTAAGTGAACGATTTGCAAAATCCTTTTAATCAAGACTATTGCCGGAGCATGGCAAGAGTAAAATATTGCAACATTTACATCAAAACCTCCATGCACATTGGAAAATATTGCAAAATTATTGATTGTTTGTTATTGATCAGAATTCGTGACGTTATGACTTTTCCGATATCCTAATGAAATGAAGTTTCTTTTATAAAACATAAAATGATTAAATATTACTATAAACATAGAACGACAAGGATATCAAGTAACAGTCATAATCGATAAAAAAGAAACTCTACGTAGAAGAAAAAATCAAAACTGATAATATGAAAACATTATATTTATGTATGTGCATGTAGTTGGTAAGGAGGCAGAAGTGAAGAAAGATGATGAAAGGAAGAGACTCCTGTAAGTAAATTTCTAAATAAATGGGTTTAAAAATATTTACTTTATTAAGTACTCTAACGAAAGGCTCAGAAATATGGGCACCTTAAGTGAAATTTTTCAACTTAGATTCGGCTTGAAAGAGATTGAAAACGTGTTCAAAGGTTGTAAGCTTGTGCCTCATTAACTTATTTTCCCCATTTCTTTTTCCTTTGTCGCCAAAGGTTTCTTCTTGATGAAGAAATAAAAAACGTCTCGGAAAAGCGCTAGAATTGAGATTTGGTATAAGTGCATTACTGAATGATGAACGGAATCGTTCTTATCGGAATCATATATATATTAAAATTGTCCAGCCGAACTCATTCGGTTACACATTGTTTCTTTTATATTTATCTGTAACATCCAGAAATATGTTGACTTTAGGAATGAATCCTCCGTCCGTAGGACACTTAATCCAAGTGAGACAATTTGATCTAACTTTGAGTTGTTTGGTCTTGAAGTTTATTTAAAACGATCAGATTTGAAAATAAGTATAATACCGTTGTACGAAATTTTCAATAATGAATATCTCAAGCGAGAGAAGAACGATTCACTGGAATTGAAACCGCGCAAGTATTCTTTGCTTCAAGTGGTGAGCACATAACTTTATAGCGTATATGAAGAACAAAATTCATAAACTTTTTTATTCTATTCTGCATCACTGCCCATAAGATACCAGTAAATTTTATTAAGTGCTTGCATCGCTCATTATAATGTTGAAAATATCTAAACATAAGTTTTCAACGGACTACATAGACGTTTTTTCTAATTCCAGTTATAGTGTCAAAATGTCGACCACAATAACTGAGCTACCTTTCAACACATTTTTAGTAATAAGTGGGAAGTAATTATCAAACTGAAATGTAATTTCAACACTACAGTTCCGACATACCGACTATTGCCCTTACACTGGACGGAACAGTGCGAGTTTATTGCAGAAGGTGAAAATAGTTTTCTCGTTTTTAGATTTTAATACTGTTTTTAGCTTTTAACTTTTTTGTAAATATTTTCCATCACTTTTCATACTATTTGAATATTTTATATGCAGGAATATTTTTCCCTTCCCATTTGTTTCCTCTTCCTTTGTTTTTGTCTACAGTGGTTTGTCCAGTTAGGTTTTATTTACTTTAAACTCTTACCAACGTATGCTCCTATGCTTCCTTGTGTTTTTGCTGAACTAAAAAGGAATACAAATAAACTTTTGCATCAGTCAACCATGAATGATCATTATGACCATAATGGACAAATATCTCAAATTTCAGCTGCTCACATGAATGAACACTTTTAATGCCATACAATATCCGATAGTAACAAAAAAAAGGGAAACAAAAAGTTTTATTATAAAAGATGTGTGAAACAAATGTTATTGAAAAACATTATGGATTACATTACATTTATTAGGTATCTACATAGATAAATGACTCGTTTTATTCTCTTTCCCGTCAGAATGCAAGTAAAAGGTATCATTATACATAAACAAAGTCTACATCAGAAAACATAGTCTACGTCTTTCATAAGAAATTGCATTAAACTGCATAATATAAGAACTCCACTGCTATCCTGTGTCCTCGCCCTGTGTCTGCGTGGAAAGGGACTAAAATTTCGTATATGATATTCCCAACACCTTTGCTGCCAATTTTAAGAGTGGTGGTGATCCAAGGATCCAACGTTGCAGCCATTTCATAAATAACATCACCTTAGGCAAGTGAAGTTATAATGGTACACCTCTCGTATATTCGGACGAACTAAATATATTTCATTTGGTTCAAATGTTTTAAGAAACGGAAGTCAACTATCAAGGGAAAAGGTTTCTCTTATAAATCAGAAGACAATTTTGAGAACATGTCGAATGGTTTCCAAAATATCTCAATCCCTCTTAAGAGTTTACAAACAGTTAAGCAGTTCGTGTAATTCGTACAAAGGTCGTTTCGTGTTCTCTCGCAGCAGAATGACATAAATTTGTAAACGAAGCCTTCTTTAAATGTGTCCAGTGGGAACAACGAAACTTAGAAATATTGTTTCATTGTATTCTCTTCGTTCAAAATGTCACAAGTAATCGAATCCTTGAAGTTTAAGATTCTCAAAAAATATCATTCAAATTTCTCGAGACAAAATAATCATTGAATAGATATTAAGTGAGGTTAAACTATTGATTGCTATTCTCATCGAATTCTCGACAGTTGGCAATTAACTTAAACTTAATAATAGACAGAAGAACCATAAGTAAAAGAAGAAGAAGATATATTATGATTTCTGCAGAATCGGAAGCTCTCGTTTCTACGATAGCATCGTACGCTTGCTGTTGACTTGCCATTCGCCAGCAACTCATTTAAGGTGCTATTATTCTTAGCTAGTCGTACTTGATAATTTAATGAATTTTAAATCGAACTTAAATATAGTTCTAAGCATTTTGCGGCATATCTCGGATGGTCGAGGAGAACGCAACTGTCTGAATTACTTACTTTCTATAAGTAATTATTTTAGGTAATTTCACTCTTAAATGATGTACATACATATAGGGTATGTCTGTGCAGATGCTTGGCAAAATTTTTTTTTTTTTTTATATTCTCACCTACACTGCGTGCAA
This sequence comes from Glossina morsitans morsitans, assembly GCA_001077435.1. Classification (NCBI taxonomy): domain Eukaryota; kingdom Metazoa; phylum Arthropoda; class Insecta; order Diptera; family Glossinidae; genus Glossina; species Glossina morsitans. Next base: position 99,257 of record CCAG010017325.1, on the reverse strand, counting down.
TTTACTATCTAGAATTTCGTATTGCATGCACGTTTGAAGCACAAAAAAAATTTCGTAATAATATTGACTTATTAATGAAGAAAAAATAAACTGCATTCGCACGCACACATTGTCACTGGTGAATGCTTCATATTCGGATTTTCAACAGCAATGACAATAAATGTATGTTAGTGCGCATTTTTTTGCCATCTTTAAATTCAATTTAAGCACGAACCAGATGCACGTGTTCCCATCTGCAAAATTGTGTTTTCTTCTTTTTCATTTACAAAAAACTAAACCATAATCATCACTGAGGCAATGTGATGTTTCATAAATTTAAGTTTCTTGTTCTAGTAAATATATGCTTCAAGGAGTATTTGTCATCCCCTTGGCATAAAAATCTTTAAAAATTTTAAGCCTTAGTATAAAAGTAATATGTAATGACTTTTTCGCTTTTAATTGTTTTTTCAAGTATCTGGTTTTCAAAAAATTGTGCTTATGTAAGGATTTTTATACCCTGTACCTCGACAGGTGGTACAAGGGTATATTAAGTTAGTGCATGTGTATGCAACACCCATCTATTTTTACACCGACCGATTTAAAATCACTTTCTGAATTGATTTAAGGTGGTCTGTGTGTCTGTCTGCGCTTATTTACTTGGTGTTCAATCTGTAGGTCACCAAAGTATATATACTAGATTTTTCTATATATTTACAAAGCAAGAGTAGTCTTATGAGTAAGAATCGTGACGGCCAAGTCAATGTTAGCGGAACCATATTTCAGTGCAATGGAGCGATGATGAATGGTTAATCAGTAGAAAGAGCGAAACATTGGCTGATTGTCTGGGCGCACTTCCTATTTCTTTCCACGCTTCTTTCTATCCATCATCACGGTGCGCTTACATGGGACAACTCATGAAATATTGTCTATATTAAAAAGAAAAAAAAAAAAATAGCTTCGAGGTATATTTTTCCATCAGAGTAACTAGAAAATTTTCAATCAATTTACGTCTTGTGCATAACACACCTTAAAACTTTTGCAGGCAACAAAACTCATCAAAGTAGATTGGAAAATGAGAAAAGTCCGTTCTCGAGTCCACTCACATGTCCACTTTGCCCCTTTTATGAAAAATTAGATATTTTTTAATTTTTCTTTATCTTTATATCGTCTATCGGAAATCAAAAGAATGGGCTCAAGTGATGACTGACGGTAATTAGTTAATACAGAGATATATAGAGGAAGTCGGAAGTGTGATTTAACTTAATACGTACGAAAATACGACTTAAAATGTAGACAATACAAGATCCACAAATCGAACAAATGGGCCTTTAGTCCATGTCTCGTAAGTAGACACATAAATATTGATGGATATTAAAATTATATAAGATTTTTCAATAACAAGCGTCATTCTAAATCAGTGAGGCAATGGAGCGTTTTACATGTTGCGTGGTAGGGATAAGGCGTAATACGGAAAATAAATGAACGACATTCTTCATATCTATCGCTCAAATTTCAATCAAAAAAAATTGGTCAACCTCGTAGCAATTGAATCAGTAAAAAGTATGTTCAAATTACATCACCAGGCCAAAAGCCGTGACTTGATGGGATTTTCAGTGTGTCGGATGTGACAATTTACCTTCTTTACGTATCCAGGCAAATAACTCACTCATAAAAGTTGTTGTTTAAAAACTCATGATCTTCTCTAGGCCTTTCCAGTATTCAATTAGTGAACGAATGCGAAAGTCTTTTCATTGCAATGACCCTTCCAATCTGTTTGAAACCTCAAAAGGCATTCCATTATATATTTTCTTTCTTACTAGAGCATGCGCTTCTCACTTGCGTGAAAGTCAAAGACTGACATCTTTTAGATATTGCGGATGTACTTTTAAGCGATTAAAGCATATTTCCTATAAATTTCAAAATAATCTGACCTATGACGTCTTAATCAAAGCAGCTTTAAGTACATTTCAATTACATACCTTCTGTTGAACAATTTGATTGGAATTTTAGATAAGAGTGAGAGAATTTTCGATCAGACAGGTAAAGGTAGATAAGTCGTTATAACAAAAGAATATAAAGTGTCTCACGGTCATCCCTACGAGCTATGAATGAAATCATAGAATAAGCGTAGTGTTCATTAGTTTATTTTCAGACCATTGCAAACTTTTGCTGTGTGCAAATTTTATTTAAATTTTCATTTTTCTCAATTTTGGAGAAAATTATTTGTAAACAATTATTTGAATGCATTGATAAATGTTTGTTCATTTTAATTGTTATCAAAACTTATTCAATTTCAATTGAAAATCTCCTTACTTATGTTTATTATTATTTGCTTTATGAAACATTTCTCTTCTAAATCTCTACTTAAATATCCAGTTGTGAGGGATTTTCAATGAATCAAACATTATTCCTTCATGTAACATATTTTCTTCTTATTTTAAAGACGCATTATACTTGTTTTTCATTCGCTTGGGTTTCGTTGTCGTCGTCGTACAACCAACCATTTGTAGAATTTTCAAAATATGCTTTATTCATTCATTCATTTATTTATTTATTTATTTTTTGTTTTTTGTGTTTTTTTTTTTTTTTTTTTTTTGCTATTAAGCCGAAACTCATTGATGTGGTCGAACATCTTTTGTCGTCAGTTTTGTCAACAAATCCGTAAAAAAAAGAAGTCTTTTTTAAAAAGCTCATTGTTATTGCGGTGAAAAGCATTCTTCTTTTTTTTTGGTACAGCTAAATAATAAATCGATCAATAAGTCCCGGGACGAAGTTAGAAAAGGCTTTTTTTGCCGACTTCAATATAAATTCATCAACTTAACCTCTTTTATGAATCATATAATTAAAGTAATGCTTCTTTGGTAAATCAATTTGTTAAGATCTGCAAAATACGCTGCAGTTTCCACAAATGACTTTACCATTTGAGCCAAGCAATTTCCTGTCGAGGGTCCTTAAGGCAACTCTTTGCAAATCAATGAAAGTTGCGGTGGACCAAATCTGGAAAGTGGCCCAAGCCTTTGCGTGGCAGTTTTCTCATCATTTGTGACGTCACGCACTAAAAACAGGTTTTCTTATGTCCAAAATTTTCATCTAAATCAGTGAATATATTGTGTTTCGTCAGCTTTACGATGCCAGCTTTCGCTTTCCGATTGCCGCGAATAAATTTCAGAATTTTTTATTTGTGTTGTAATCTACCCATCTTTTTTGGGCGTCCATGACGTCCATCTGCATCATCTGCATTTCTCCGACAAGTATCGATTAGCTGTTCTTTTCGGCAAACCAAAATGGCGATGGGACTTTTCAAACCAATGCTGCATTTGAACTGTAATTTGCCCCATTTATTGAACACAGGCAAAATTCGGACCGTTTTGCATATAACTAAGCCCTGTAAGCCGTAAACAAGTGATCAAAATCAAATGAAATTTCGACAAGTACCGCCTGACGATATGCGAAATTGTTGCCATAGACGACAACTATATTTTAATGCCGGGAATTATTGATCGTTGTGTTATATTGTTGTTTGTCAAGGAGAAAAGGAAATACCGACCATAACCAAGATTAGATACTACTTTAATAATCTTTAATCCTTTTTGACAATGTTATCAGTATAAGCTGACTTTATTAATCGAAGAAAAAGTTGTTTCAAGAAAAATTTCGAATGTAAAACTCTTAAATAGTCCCCATTCGGTGTGTAACGTAGCTAAAACTTTTCGTACCTAAAAATTGAAAAATATAATATTTTATTGTTTGTGAACAACTCAGTGGCTGAATTGCTTCTGAAATTGGGATAGATACTGTAGTGTAGTTTTTTCTTTCTCTCTCTCTCATATTTAAATGCAGACTCCATCCATTTTTGCGCTAGACAAGGAATATGTGTTGATAAATATATATATATATGTATTATACGATATATTAGTTGTATAAGTAAGTCTCTGCCGATTTTTTAGTAATATTGAAAAAGTGTTATAAGAAATTGTTAGGAGTTACTTTTTTCAATGTGTTTTGCAACGACAGTCATTATCTCAATTGGGAATCATCCTAAAAACAATACCACCGTTCGAACAAACAAAGTTATTAGTTGTAATGGTGCCTACTGATAACAGGCGAGGAAAAAGAACATTCCAAGTTATACAAATTTCCTGAAAGCCGGTCCACTGATTCCCTCCTCCAAAGGCGGCCATCAAAAATATTCAGTTTTATCATTGTTGTCCATGGTTCGCCTACCCTACGTCATGACTTTTAGTAGAACTATCGCAGAAATAGTAATGTCTTCCAGAAATGGTTTTTTGTTGCAAAGATCAGCACTTTTTCTTAACTCAAAGAAACTACGTTATGTATGCTCTAATGTGATAACTTATACAGTTACCTATAGTTCACTTTTAAATAAAGAATTCATTCTTTCATTCAACAGCTTACAGTGCTACTTATACTTTGCGAAAGATGGATGAAGTAATGGGCGTGGGAACCTTTCTATTTTCACTTAAAAATTAATATTGGCCGCGTATTTATGCCTTCCAAAGGTTTTTAATGAATTTATGTAGGTATTATAAGGGGAAGAACAAGCTGAACAAATACAAATGTTCCGTAGTGAATTATGTGTGAGTTAATCGACAACAGTTTACGGCAATAGAGATCTACACCAACTGCACCAAACAATCATAAGATTTATACAGATTTCGAGTTAATCCCTCAGTTAAACGGAATATCATCGAGACTTTAGACCGAGCCTGAGTGCTTTAATTTTTATACAAAAATAAATAGAAATATTATAATGGGACACAGTCCACCGTTAAATACGCTACACCACTTCGTTTAATATAACAAATTTTCAAAATCAGAGTTTATATTGGCAGCGGTCGAAAAGGTAGTCCGATAGGAAAGATTTTGAACCGCATTCGTCCTTGAGCCAAAACACGTAGGTATAGCAAATTTCATCAAAATATTGCAAGATTACGACCTGTAGGTTAAACCCAAGAAATCAAGACGGACAGACAATGTTAGGTCGGTTAAGAAAATGATTCTGAATCATTCTGATCGGTATAATAACAAGTACTTTGCACCACAAGTGTTGTGTCAATAATTAAAAAAACCAATAAATGTCAGTTTTTGAAAAAATATAATATTTCTTGTTAGTCTTAAATTATTCCAATGAAATGAAAGAGAAGAAGAAAGAGTAAAAATTTAAACTGGAAATTTTTTTTTTTTGTGAAAATTTCTCAGCAATCAAAATAAATGATAATAAATATGTTGTGCATGACACACACGCACACATAAACACGCACGCATACTTACAATTATATTTGTAATAGTAGTAGTTTTACATATCGTTTAAAATATTTTTTCTTAATCACTACATAACAACCAATGCAGTTTCCTGTTTATTTATTTATTTTAATGTAAACAAATGTACTATTCTTTGTTTATATTTGAAAAGTGATGCAGTTGTGTAGCTTTTTGCTGCGAAAATCTGTATAAATTTTTCCTATTTTCAAACTTATACAGATGTAGACTACAACGCGCCTCATATAAATATTTTCAAAAAAAAATGTGTATGTACACATACAAAGGAATGTGTTATCAGCCTGATGACCATAATTTTGCGTGTCAGAAAATCGAAATTGCAAAGTTCAGGTACGCGTGCCATTTACATATGCTATCTCGCTTTAAATGAGGACCGAGATGAGTACACATTTTTTCTTATAATCATGTCCCCGGTATTTCTTTGGATTACTTTCAGTTACCCAACAGCAACGACTAACTCCTTAAATCTTGGTTTGAAGTCGAATGAAAAGGAGTTATGATCTTTATGTAAATGTTTTAAGTCACAAACTCAATTTAGAACAGTTCATAAACTTCATAATCTTTCTTATAGATAGGAAGTTGGTTAATGATATAAAATAAATTTCAAGGTTAGGAATTTTTTTTTCTTTATACTCTACGAAATTGTTGTGTAAGGGTCTATTAACTTTGCTCGGATGTATGCGACATTTAGGAAGATTTTAGACAGATCCACACAAGCATGTCTACTTGTCCAATTTTCCTATGTTCAACCTATAGTATGTAGATTTTGAGATATTTTGATGTAGTTGGATTTTGGGCAAGGACGAACACTATTGAAAATGGATCATATCGGACAATCTTTGCGACCACTACCTATGTAACGCCTTGTTTGAGAAAGTCATCACATGAATCTCTGTACACTGCTGTAGGGTATTTGGTGGTGGGTCGCGCAAAAAATTTGGTGTTTTTTTTTCAAATTATGTCCTTTGGTGATATGATATGCCAAGGATTCAAATTTCTCAATTTACAAAATTTTAACCCGCGCATCGTTGTGTTTTGCCCAATGGTCGGCATCAAACCACATAACGTCTCATTTCATCAAGCCTATGTTTAATGAATAACTGTAGGATAGTGTAGATTATTTAAGGAGTCTAAGGAGGCCTCGGCCTCCATAGTGTTTTTACTTGGTTTTAATAAAACGAATAACTCAGAGAATGTTCCCTATAGCACTAATATAGGGAGAGTCAAAAAGAAGTGGTAAAAGAGGAGTAAATATGGAATGGCCGTAGCATAATAAGTGGGTAAGCGTTACACTTACACGGGCAGAGCTTTTACGGTCGCGGCAAATTGTGGTTAAACCGCCTTAAGATTTGCACCCGCGACCACCACTTGCATAGCTAATGCAATAAAATTCCTTATGGTTTGATGTTTATTTTCTCTATTTATGTAAGTAACACAGAATTTAGATTCAATCACCGACCTTACTGTTTGGTTATATTCCTTCTATTACCCGAACCATTATGTTGTGAGTAATAATAAGATTTTACGTCTTGGTCGACCCCTCCATTCTAGAATTTTCTCGCAATGCTTTGTCTAACTTCAAGGCTTGCTGTACTACTTCTCCAATCCTAGTTGATATTTTTTGGCTTTCGTTTAGTAGAAACCTCAAATATCAACTATTTTTCCAATTTTTATAATTTCGAATAGAAAGCACAAACAAAAGGTGAAGAGCAGTATTTCCCAATGTCCTACTTAAACATATTGCTTGAGTGTTAATTTTTAAATTAATTAAAGATTTTTTCTTTCATTTTACAATAAAATTTCTATGTATGCTACACATGTTTATTTGTGTGAACACGTGTGTTTATGTATACTCTTGGTTGCTATCGCCAACGCACATATTAATTAATTGAATTATTTTCACTTTTTTTTTTCGAAAATACAATAAAAACTTTTTTTCCCTTGGTTGGATTCACAAAAACATTTTCTCTCATCACATTATTGTATTTTGTAAAATTTAATGATTGTTTTGAATTATTTTTATATATAGACATGTGAGCATTATATTGCTGTGTTGGTGTACGTGCCAATGGATATGAAAAACGCAATGAATAAATTCGTTGTAAATGTTTTTTGTTTTGCTTCTTTTTTTTTCTGCACATATACGGATACCTGCGTGTAAGAGTCTGGTTATATTGTTGGTTAGTTAGTGTTTGCATTTGATATGTTGTTGATTTATAATTTTTAAAATATTTATCAGGTACTTTTATTATAAACATACGCTAATGCATAAAACATGAACATTCATACCTTTAGGGATATCAGCCGTATGCAGCAACCTGAAAACTTATTCTATTGCATCAGAAACAAAAAAAAAAAACAAAAAAATTGGTGAAGAGAAGAGGCCCGGGAACGTGTACATATTTTTGTAGTGAAAATAATTGTGCGAAAAATTTGTTGATCCTCACAGCTCTAATAATAAGTACTAATTTATATACGGTATGTGTGCATAAGTGCTTTTTAATTCAAGCCACAATCATATATCAATATATCAAGAACGCGTGGAGGTGGAGTATTTTCATCCTATTTGAGGCAACAGAAGCTCCTCATAAACCGAACTCGTTTAGATTTTAAGTTCGTACGGTTGAGTCCGTACCTTCCCTCTCTTACTCTCTCTTTCCTCCCTCCCTCAACTCACTAACTCTGTCGAATGAAAAGGTGTCGGAAAGTATTCCCACATGTATATTACAATAAAATAAGTGATCGAACTTATCCTTCCAGCCAGCGAGACGAGTTTCCTTTTCTACCCCCCTTTAAAATCGGAATAAATAATCGAAAACAACTTGGCAATCTCACAATAGTTCCTTCAACATCTGGCAACTCTTGCGACATTTGTCGGGTATCAGTTGTTTTTCTTTTTATACCATACCCTGATTGCGATATAAGCTTATATTAAGTTTAAGCAGATGTATGAGGCACCCAGTAGGACTTGAAGTGGACCCACGCTTTATTATATCGATGGGTTCCGAAAGTGAGTGTAAGCATGGCTGCCAGTTCACTTTTCCTGTGTTTAACCTACAGGCCGTAATTTTTCAGATATGTTGACGAAGTTCGGTACACTGACGTGTTTTGCCACAAAGACAAACGCTGTTGAAGATGGTTCATATCGGAGTACTTTTTCAAAAGCTTCCCATATAAGGCCTTATTTTGAAAATGCGTTACATGAGTAATTGTGCGGTAATGTAAGGTGCTTGATGGTGGGCCATGCCGAATTATAGCGTTTTAACTTAACTTTTTTTTTACAAATTTTAACTTTTGGTGCTATGACATGCCAAGGCTTTAATGAATTTGCCTGCAATTAGTAAAATTTCTCAGTTTATTAAAATTGTCCGTCTTTAGCCAAATTAAAAATTTTAATGGGTGTTCTCTAATAATTTAGTTCACTTTATTTCTTCCGATTTTTTATAGATTTCTTTTTTACTAAAACACAGTACAGTACACCTCCTATAACGTGATGCTCTTATAACGCTTCTTTTTTTTTGTTTCCCCCCATATGACGCGGCGATTTTCCACACTATATTTCCGTACTGTGAAATTTATAATGGTTTGTACAGTTCATAGTCAATTTCGCGTACGTTTCGCGTATGTAATTTATTTGGAATTAACTGTTTTTTTAGTTACATATGTAAAAGTGTTTTTATTTAAAATGTTGTTTGTTTAATTTCAATAAAAAGCAAATATTTCGTTCGTAACATAGTTTCTCCTTAATATTCGATTTAAACTCCTTTTAACGAGAAAAGTTAAACGTGAATCATTTGTACATAAACCCGTTTTACGGGGTGCTATAAACCGGCAGTAATCCACCGTGTTATAGGGGGGATTACTGTAATTGGTATTATCTTCTTCTTCTCGCACCTATATAACAATAAAAAAATATCGAACAAAAAGCAATTCTCTTCTCCCTTTTCTCCTCTTATTAGTGATTACAGTGACGATACCATTTGTTTAGGGAGTGTAGTTAACAGATTTGGTAAGGACTACTGTCCTCCTATCAGGACGTCTATACTAAGGGCCCTATTCTGGACAACGTCGCAGATGCGTCACAAGTCAAAAGGCATTTCCTTGGATATATTTTTCGCGACATAACAACTTTCTTGTATGTATTGGAGATTTTATTGCAACTATTGCTTCGGAGTATCAAATCTGCTACAAAGTCGCGCACATTGCGAGAAAAAAACAAATAGTCGTCTCTTATGACTAGTGACCTGTCACAACATTAGAATGCCGCCTTAAGCGGGATTTAAGCAGTTTTGAGAATAACAAAGCTTATTAGCTTCTTAAGCGCTTGTGCGTGTTACATACGTCCGCACTAACTTAATGCACCCTACACCACTAGTGATATAGCGTAAAAAAGGTTCAAAAATCGGTCAATCAGTATTACAGAGCATAGAAATTTCATTTTCTTCCTTCCAAACGCTCGACCATAGCCTAACATAATATTCTCATTTGTTTATTCTACATGTGTGTGTGTGTATGGGTGTGTTTTATAACTTTTAAAAAGGCTCTACACCTTTGAGTAAAATTGAAGTTTTTTGAACGCATTATAGTTGGAAACAAAATCATTATTTTTTGAATCTAAGAAGAGAAGAAGAAGAAGATTGAGGCAAATTACATTTCTATTAACTTGATTGAATATCCTTAACAGTTCATTGAAGTTATTTGCTTCAAAGTTTTTTAGTATTTTGCAAAATTTCAAAGGTTTTATTTAATATATCGAAAAACACTTTTCGTAGTTTAAATTTACTTTTATTTTCTCCACCTGTCATATAATATAATTAATGGCTCTTCCTTGTAATTTCTGTAAAGCTATACGAAAATCGAATAAAAATACAACAAATTTTCTATATCGATAGCAATAATAAAATGGAGAGAATGAAAAAAATTGCATTACAGGGTACAAATATTTTAAGAAATTTTTTTTCATCTACGCAAAAAAAAGACGTAACCTTGCCGTTAGTATTTTATCTACGAGAGCACCAAGACAACATAATCGATAGTAGAATTTAAATGTTAACGATTAAGAAATCCATGTGCACGTTGTGTGGAGCGAGCCTTTAACATCGGTCACCTCAAATATAAAACTTGCAAAGTTTTTCGATAATTACCCCAACCGGATAATTCCTAGCCCGCTTTGAACAGGAGTTGAACAAAATTATTTGCTATGGAGTGTAATTTATCGTATTTTGTCTACTACGGACAAAACTGAAGCTACAGCCATCAGCTGATAATAATTGTTTAGTGCGATGAAAAAATAAGATGGATTTGACATTTACACTTCGCGGGTCCAATCAAATCAATAAAGTATCCCTTTTTTTTGAGAGGATATTACAGAAGATTTTTGGTGATGGGGGACTGTGTTGAAAAAATATGTTTGCGTGTGGTGTAAAGATGGTTCAAAGCAGGTCCAAAATGAGTTCAAGATCAACACCACCGACGACCAACGTTTATCGACGAAAGCTCGGTCAAGAAAATCAAAGTTTGTGTGCTCGAAAATCACCGATTGACAACCCCAGACCTCGCTAATGCTATGGACATTTCATTTGGTTTAAGCTAAACCATATTAAGAGGTGTTTTATGCCTCAAGTGCATCAAAGCTTGATTGATTCCCCAAACTTTTAATTTCTTCTGTGACACAAGTATTTCTCACTACCGCAACATCATTTGCCTAATTTAGTACCGCGTGACTTGTGGTTTTTAACCAACTCAACGAACCCACGTCCTTCGCAATTGAGAAGATAAACATCCAATTGAAGAAATTATCTATGGCCATCCCAGAAAAAATGTTCTCTATTTCAAAGATTGGAAAAAACGTTACCATAAATACAATTTGTTGGATGGGAAGATTAATTATTAATTAGAATTTTTCATTTTATAAACAAATTCATTTTACTTTCACAATAGTTTATAGTATCGTTTTTATTTTTCACTGCCAATGTGCGACTTTCTATATAATTTGTCACATGGTGTTATTGTACTTAAAATTATTTTCATTATTCTTCATCATAGTTTTGTGTGCGGTATTGAAAATTAAAAAGCTTTTAGAACACAAGGAAATCTCTCCCAGTTTACTGTCTCAGATGAAGCTTAATGTTCCTTATCGCAGAATATGCGGAAGGAAATCGTACTTATCAGAAACTATTCGAAGGATACAAAGGAGGTTGAGAATTGTGACCAGTTTTGCGTCAATCTGGTCAACTTGTAATAGCTGCACTTCTATGAAAAAAGTCAGCTAAACCAAGGGGCTGATGTTCCAAAAACATAGGAGAGCTAAGCTACAATTTACAATATTTTTTAACTTCCTTCTTTTAAATAGTAAAATAACGGACCATTCCAAAAGGCCATTACTATGCAAAAGTCTCAAGCATGCTTGCGATTTGAAAGTGTTTGAGGAAAAAGCTAGAGCTTAAAAGAAATAGCGTCCATACCTCGGCCACAAAATTTTGATAAATTTCATTTTTATTTCATTTCCTTCGGGGATATTTTCTGAAGAGAAAATATAACATAGAAAAACTCTTTTTTGATAGTTCTAAGCGGTACCCTAAAACAAGTCGCCTGTTTTGTGCATGTGGCTTTGAAAGGTTTTCATAGACGGATACTATTCGTACAGATGGAGTGAAATCTGTTTTACCTATCAATCGTGTACTTCTTAATTTTTTTTAATATGCCCCAATGTCCCGTTCGCGTAACAAAGTGATGGTCCGATCGATGCGAAGAAAGAACAAGTAAAAAATTGAATTCGGTCAGGAGTGAACCTTTTATACCCATCACCGTTTACCCCAAAAAAATACAAAAAAAGTAAAAGAACAAAATTCTTATGTTCTATAATATGAGGTGGGTCTAGTTTTTTCTATTTTCAAAATAAAAGCTTTGTCATAAGGGCATTTTGGCGTTATAGGCGTGTTCTTTCAAAAGTTTAGGTAATTCCAAACTCTTTTGCAAATTTGTAGGCGCCGTCTTCATTTTCGCGAACGGGAGAGTGCTTACCACAAATACTACACAGTTACTCAAACAGGCAGATGGACAAACGAACAGGCGAACATGTTTAGGTGCATTCAAGCCTTGAAACTGGACAAGAATTTGTATACTTTATAGGGTGTTTGAACTTTGTTTCTGCGCGTTATAAAGGCATCGAAAAGATAATTCAATTTTGATACACTATAATATTGGTTAGGCGTGGTCAATTTTTCCCATTCTTGTGCCAGAATGCACAGCAGTATGCAGCATCGCCCATAGAATATGTGTTCAAATTTTTGTACATTTATTTGCTATAGTTTGTGAGTAGGGAACAAGAAACCAATTTTTATTTCCTTTGCAAAACAGTTGCGTTCTCAGTTTATGTGTTCTTGTGGTCGTGTCCTTCGAGCAATTTCGCCTATTTTCAATACTAACCTGCGTGCACGAGCTTCCAATGTTTCTGCTAAATTTGAAGCCGATAGTTTCATTTTTGCGGCCAGGAGAATGTTTACAACAGACATTACATGGGCGTACGGACGGACATGCTCCCATCGATTTAGAATGTCATGCTGATGAAGAATACGTATACTTTGTGGGGTCTGCGATGCTTTCTTCTGGGCGTTCCAAACGTTTTGACAAAGTGCATATACCCCTCATCCTTCGGTGATGGGTTTAAAAAGAGATGTGGTCTGGTGGCCTCATGCCTAATTGATTTGTACTCAGTGGGTAAGTTATATGCCTTTGCTGACTGACTACGCCCAAAGCAAGCTCTCTGTCGAGCGTAAGAATTTTTGTAAGAATTCTGTATTCAAAAATATTGTCTTCTTTTGCTGCCTATGAGCGATACAGGAATTGTATTCAGCTAATAAGGTTTTTAGGACGTAATGATACCTTCGAAAAGCTTTCATATAGAAATCAAGTCAGTTGTGATTTTTCATGTTGATGTTCAACAATAAGTAGGAAGTAGAAGAGCAAGCTGACGAGTAAACACAAGGTAGACAATACTTCTGCACGTTCCAAGTGAAAGAACGATCTCAGTGAGCGCTTTTTTGGTAACCAAAACTATAAATATGCGGTAATAGGAAGTGTTTGGTAAATGCATTTAAATTTAATTTATTGAATGCAGACAACTCACCCTGTATTATTATTGCGTTTTTTATTTTTTTTTTTTTTTGCTTTGTTGGTGTAATTTAACACACAAATCAAAGTCATTTGCAATTTTTTGTTGTTATTGTTTTTTTTTTTTTTAATGTTAGAATCTCTATCAAAATTAAAATAAATGCATATGTTTTGTGATGTTGATATCCATTGGAGATGATTGGTATTTTTGAAAAGTCAGCATGAATTGCATTAAAAGCAGACATCGATTGGATATAAGCATTTATATGCAAACAAAAATGAAATGAAAGAGAATAACAGGAAAAGACTAAAACGGAACGAAAATGTTAAATAATTGCAGTGCATTTGTCACCTGATATTAATTTATGATGTCGAATGTATGTGTGTGTTGGTGCGTTTGTATGAGGCGAGTGAATGTATATATGTTTATAATTCTTTAACTATGTATTTTTTCAAGTGTATAATTATTTATATCTATTTTTTATATTCTTCTGTTTTTCTATTTTCCCCTTTCTCTCTCTTTCTCTTTCTCTTTTCATGTTAACTTGGTTTTTATGGCCTTTAAAAACTACTGATGTTGTCATATAACAACACTGCGACTGTAAATAACAAAAACGTATATTTAATCAACATCAATACTCATCATTATGGGGATGGCTGGCGTTTATGCATTGGTACTAAAAACTATGTATTTAACGATTTGAAAACCAAAAAAAAAAAAAAAAAAACAAAACTTGTGTCCGCTTTCTCACATGTTCTGTCTCTTTTATCATCATGTATCACTGGTTGCGTTGACAATTGTTGTTAATAATCCACAACATATTCCATATGCGTTCATATGGGGGATTTGTATGTGTATTTATTTGCGCGTGGGTGTGTATGCGTGTGTTTCTGCTATTGCACTATAAAATGCATCATAATTCATCACAACGTTTATGTGGTATGACCGACACCATGACCATCTATTATCGACGAAACTCTGGTTTGGATCGTTGCTATTATTACTACGGCTGCGGCTGCTGCTGCTGCTGCTGCTTTTGCTTTTACTGTTGGTTTGTTTGGACTTTGATAATTTGATAACAAATCGGTTGGACGGTTATATGCTGTTATGTGCTCGACTTTTTTTGCCATTGTTGTTTTTGTTACGGCTGATGATACGATCTGCTGATGGTAACGTTGGTTACAATAACAATATCATCATCATTATCGCGACTAACTTTTTTCGTCATCATTATCATCATCATCACCATCATCGTCGTCGTCGTCGTTGTCGTTGTCGTTGTCGTTGTCGTTGTCGTTGTCGTTGTCGTTGTCGTTGCCGTCGTCGTCACCCAATGATGTTGCTTTGGCAACATCATCAACACAAAAATTAACACTGTCGCCATGTGTTAATGTTATCAACTTCGTTATATGTACATCTCTACGAACGGAATATTATAACTGTTTTACATACAAACACACTAATACATTTTTACTCAACTCTCGATATTCCAAACACATACACTCATGCATAATAACTCTCATACATCAACTCTCATGCTTTTATTCTATTCGCTTCATATGCTTATGTGTATGGTTACGTGCCCGTATATGTGTGTTTGCGTAAAATATACGACAATCACATTAACATCAAATGAAATATGACAAATTATTGGAAACTCCCGAACGGAAACTGAAATTTTTACCATGGGATATGCCTATAACGTTTAATGGTAAATAAATGCAATTCTTGCTCTCTGCCTATGTAATTGCGTGCGCCTGTATATGTATGTATGTGTGTGTTTGTTTGTCCTCTTCTATACGGTGTGGTCGTTATAACTGTAACATAAATCGTCGCACTTTATGTCCGTTGCCGGCATTCTTATATTTTATTGCTACCGACAAACCGGTCACCTGGACATTGCCTGAAACTCGGCCGTGCATTTATGCTCAACTAAAAAAAAAACAAAATATATGTGTATATATATATATATATATATATATATATATATATATATATATATATATATATATAAATATATTAAATTCTCTCCTTTTATCCGTTAATAATTGAATGTGTACAAAATTCTTATTCGATATCACGCTCGACATTATTACTTTGGATCGCTGCATACGTTTACATTTAAACTCATATATACAAAACTTTACACGCTTATATCGCTTATATTAATAACAAAAAAAAAATTGTCCATCATGCTTCTCCTCCCGTTTCTTGCATTCGTCCTTTCTTCTCGCGCTTCTGCACTTTATTCTCTTTTTCCATTTTTCCCCTTAATAATTGCCTTACGTGCACGTACGTATGCGCGTGTGTGTGCATTTGCATTTAAAATTTTAAATCTTTTCCTTTATACCCCCCCCCCCCCTCCCTCCGCCACCCTTTTAATTCTTATTCATGATCGTATTTATGCAACAATAACATCACGCTCATCTATCCGGTCCTGTCCCGTCTTGCAAAACAAAAATATTTTAACAAAAATCACTAACAAATCAATACTCGTTCCCCTGGTCCCTCGGACCGTCTCGTTTATTCGTTATGTCGCTGGCAATTACAAACACTGGTAACCTGTTCAATATTTGATTTTCGTGCCACTTTAAACTCTTCATCTTACATGCACACATACTCCTGATATAAACGCACAACTACATGTGTGTACTGTGCTTTTCACATATACGCACACATTCATCGATTCATTCGTTATGCACTTTTTCCTCTTTTTTTTCTTGTTTTATTCATATTCTACTTTCAGCTGAAACAGCAAATCAACCGGGTAAAACGGCTACAATTGAAATGTATGCACCTAGCTCGTACAATGACACAGTTACCGGTGAGACTCTGTCGAGTGTTTCCGAAAAGAGTGAATCATATTCAAACGATGGCAGCCAAGGGGATTACATAGTAAGTAAAGCTCACTCACTATCATTAATTTTTCATAATAGGAAAATGTCATATATCATATCAGTTATTACATTCACTTATATATAAATGCATAATAAATACATTTATCCAAGGGTACATATGTATATTCCGTCTCTAAAACATTTAACGTTTCGTTCTCTTTGTGAGCCATGAAAACCTGCACTTACTTAATAGTAGGCATTGAAAACTTAATAGAACGAGAAATGCACGCCGAAAGAGGTTAAAATGTAAAATTGCACCTGAAAATCACATAACCTATACATGTGTACGTCTTTGGTAGACTTAGATGGCAATCTGGAGCTAAGTTCGGCTGTTTATTAAGTTATTATTATTATTAACTCTGAAAAGTCTATTAAAATTAAGTGAAACTGAAATGTATACAATTGGCAACAATATGCTTTTAAGGGTTAAGGGAATGAAAAAATTTATAAAGATTTACAAGGCTTGCCTGCGAAAAGTACCTACCTTTTAGGGTTTTCTACACAGACTACTCGCTTTAAATAAATCCGAAGAACAAGAATCCGAATGGCGGGGGTGGCAGTAAATCGAATTTCGTTTCATACAACTTTGCGATTAACAAGTCAATCTTCGCGGACTCAAATCTCAGTACGGCAGAGTTTATTTTGGTCGTGGCTATAGTGAGCCTTCAATTGGTAAAGGCATAAAACACTTACCGATCGGGCACGCAGACCCACTAGGCTGCAGCTAACTCCCTATATCATTCCCTTTCTTCACTTCTTTTTCTGTCCCGCCATCACGGTGTTGCACGAATAGAGAACATCACCTGAGTGATTGCTTATTTAGAAAAAAGAAGAAGAAAACAGCCCGTCAGTTTTCTTAATTCTTGACTCAACAAGTAACAAACACATTCTTCGGCCATGTTCAGGCTCTGATTTCGCATCGATTACGCGCACTGGAGAAATGGTTTTGGCAGCGACTTCAGTTTTTGGCCGTTACGAATGTTTGTATGGCTCGTACGGCCTCTTTTCAATTTTGCTACTCAAAATTCCTCCTCTTTGAGCGAGGTTGCAGAGTCCTTGTACCCAGCATGCAACTTTTGCTTAGCTTGCTTGCCCTTCAAGAACAAATATTTAAATTTTGGTCGATACTTTTCAACGAATGGACAAACATATAACATAAAGCTTTTGTATATAAGTGCGGCCACCCTCATGTTCAAGGGGAGAACTTTTCAGCAAACCTACACTTATGTCTTTATGGTTATTTGAGGTTATATATGGCATTATACCACCACAGCAACGTTACTTTTTTGCATCGGATACCTTTATTCCGACATTTCTTTTCAAGCACGCTTTGAAACAATTTTTCAAACGGGTGTAGCAATGCATAATAAACACAATAGGATTGCATAAAGACATTCTAAATCCAATAGTCGATCAACCCCGAAGTTCATGACATTCTAAGTCAAAATTATAATATGCTCTGTACAGTTAACAAACAATACAGCTTGAACGACAATTGCGTATTAGAAGCAAAATTTTACTAAACAATGCTTTTCCCGAATATTTGCATTTATTTTATATCATTCCGAAAAGTGAGAGGACATATATTTTTATTTTGCACAGCAAACCGAAAAGCAGTTAGAGTAGGCGCCCAAGTTGTTTCCCAATGAGTAAAGGCACCTAAGAGTTAAAGAGTTTGCGTCAGTTTTGGACGACTGAGACAGGCATATGTAATACGCTTAAATAGTAGCACTTACTTTTTAATTTATTTATTTTAACTGAACTGTTGTTAAGAAACAGATTTTTTAAGTGGCAGCTACACGTTCTTCACGCATTTCTGCCTTTTTCGGCATCCTCTTCTTCATCAGAGCTAGAAATATCCAAATTGTCAGCAAGAGTGGAAGAACTTACAGTCGACTTGGCACTTGGCAAGGGCTCACCACCCCAAACAGACCTTTCTCTGTCATTAAAAGATGCAATGTGGCGATGCAAGCGCTGTACCAGTGGATAATCATTGCATAAATAAAACATTACCCATCACCCATCACACACTGGAATGTGTGATCCAATAAGAAAATTGTTCAATTCTTTGACAGTCTGAGGTGTGTTAACATTAGCAAAAGTCTTTAGTTTAAATTTTTCCCAAGGGTGACGCAAACAAAATCTTAACCAGAAGCAAACCTCAGGTAGCTCCTAGGGGATTAATAGTAGGTTTGAAGTGGATGGTACGCCTGTTAAAGTATATTTAGAATATGAAAAAGTTGGGAGGCCAGTAAAATGTTGCCCGACCTGAAATTAATTAATAGGTTTGTGCGGTAAAAAATCGAGTTTCTTACTAAAAATTAATTGCTGTCAGTTAAGGCTGTTTTACGAAACATTTCTGTTACTGTGAGTGCTTGTTGTATCACTATTTTTGATTAAGAACGACTTACCGACACCACACTGTCTATGGAGGGATAAAAAACAATAGTAATGGCTTATCCTAAAGAATTCCAAATCTTTCTTAAAAAGTCCGAGCAACTTAAATTTTGTATGCCAGCGATCATTATTAACAGATTCACTTACTTCATTTTAACAGATTCACTTTTAACAGATCATTATTAACAGATTCAGTTAAATTTCTTTCTGCCGAGTGGGTTGAGTTTCCATTAAGATTTTGATACCAGATCTTCCGTAAGTTCTTATCATTTGCTGTGCAACTAATAATTAATAATTGATTAGACAGTCACATCGGTAGCCGACGTAGGACCTCAGTGTTTTAAAAGCTGTATTTCAAAAACATATAATCAATAGAAACCATTTTGCAGAAACGTTTAAGCAAACACTGCTTGCCAAATTGGTAACGACACTATAACTCAAGATAAATGCAGCATACACCTTAAAAGACTTAACTTTTGAATATCTATGTCCACTGTGTGATTCTAAAATTTTCTAAAGCATCCGGCATTTAAATGAAACTTTATTCCTTATTATAACTAAAAATTAAATATTTGTTTGGGACTGTGCTGTCTTGTGCTGGTTTTATGAAATCAATAGATAATTTATGTAAGATTGTCATTTTTGAAGGCCGGATGCAAACTGGGGTCCACCGTATGTACTACATAGGTTAGTAAGTTCCAGGATCAAATCTTTTTTAACGGATTCGATTTTATTCGTCAACGTAGTCTGTTTCAAAAATAATGAAATCAGTTCCAAAAGTTCTCTGACATTTCTGCCCATGTCTAACAGAACGATTTGTCAAGAGATCCTCAAATCAAGATTCAATTTTCGCGACGATCTCATAACTTGACCTAGGTTACCTTCCCAGAAGAATCTTTCTGAAATTTTCATATAAGCAACGGTTAAACAATATTGCCTTCGTAGCCAACGTCTTGTGATACGATACTTTGTCTAGTTGGGGTACACGTTTTGGCAATTTTGACCTCGACACTCATCAGTCCGGCGGTGGGCTTTTCGTGCCTTTGCATACTTTACTCCAGGTCCTCGGTCGACTCGACTCAGGGGTGTAACTTATGTTTCGGTTATTGCCACATGTCCCATAAAAGACCCTTTTTAGTAGGAATAATCAACTTCAAACACGTCAGCAACATGTTTTTGAGTCACTGGGACACTAAGCGCGGTACCCTTCCAGAAAAGTACTTTCTCCATATTTTCGTGCGAAACGCTAAGTGAATTTCCTTTTGATGTCATAAGCACATCAGCTATCTCTTGCTACTTTACTTTTCTATTATCGAGAATATTCTTTAGGATTTTTTCTTGAAGTGTTCATAGTGTATCCTTGGATGAAGGCAAGACCTCATTTTATGTCACCGAGAACATATTCGATGGAGGAGGATTAACATAATGCTTTTCAAGCAATAAGCTTCAACAGTGTTTTTGTCACCAAAACCAACGCAAGACCTGTAACTCTTACAAAATTATCGAAACAAGGTTGTCTACGGATTCGAACTTTCTAAAATTAATATAGAGTTTTTGTTAGAGATGACTTCTAAGTGCCAGTCCCGGGACTTATTGATCGTCGTATTGATGTGGCATGTTTATGTTTGCAATAAGGCATTTAAAGCATTACTGCTTGTGGGACAGTGGTATTCAACAAAAATAAAGCCTGCTTTAAGAGCAATATATTTGCAAATTAAAGATTCACCGGCTGATGTTAGAAATATTAAACATTTATACTGCAATGTTTTCTAAAAAAAAAAAAAAAAAAAAAAATGAATCGAAAAAGAAAATTGGAATAAATTGCATTGTGGCGGAGTTTCAACGATGAGTATAGGCTTCTATTTTTTGATTTATGAGCCTGGTTTTGAGACGACTCGTTTGCCTGTGTGAAACCGAAAATTTTTTACGTAATTTTCCTTTACCTTCTACCTTTTTTTTTGCATTAGTTTAGTAACGGCGCGCACTTGAGGATGAAAGTCCGATGCCAGGAATGATTCTCAGAAATCAACTTAAAAAAAATAAAGAAATGTAATGTTATAAAAGTTCTGCTTCTCTCCGAAGCCAAAGCACGCATTCGATTAAATTTCATTTCCAAGGTAAATAGAGAAAAAAATATATTTCACAACTTTTCCATTTGATGGCATTTCAGTTAAATGCGAGCCAATTAACAAATGCCAGAGAAAGTGAGAAATAGCAGCAATGACAGCACGAAAATCGTTTTTCGGTCCGATGAAAAACAATAGAAATATTCATTTATCATTTAATGCCAAAACAGGAAAACAAAAGAATGCAACAACAACAACATTAATTTCAAGACTGCTATAAACATACGCAACCATCCATTGACTCATTCATTTGAATGGATAACAAGGAAACCGAAAAAGGTGTCCGGATGATTAACTTACCTTAGCACAGATATTGTGAGAATGAAAAGACGTTCGTTTTCGCATAAAAGTCGGTATAGCAACCATTACTTTTATCATCATCAACATCATTATTATTATCGTCATCGTAAACATTATTAAATAGTGTAGTCAAGTGTAGAAACTAATTGCAGCCATTCATCCAAAAAACGTTAAAAAAACAACAAACCCAAAAGAACTTAATAAGTCCATGATGACAATGACGAAGAAGACAATGATAAAGATGAAGTGTAGATCATAGGGGTTAAAGGTTCGTTTACACTGTTACTTACTTTTTGCGAGACTAATGTCAATGTGTGCCAATTTTAAAGCTTGAAAAATGCATACGGAGACACAAAGCTTACAGGAACGCAAAAACAAGAAATGAAAGAAGAGAATGTACGATGTGTCGCTATTCTTAAGCTCCAAGCTTTCGGCCCAGCTTGATATTAGCAAACTAATATTAGTTATAACAACAGTTTATTATCATATTAAGCTTACGTTTTATGATAATTTTTACATGATATTCTAATAGAAAAGCTTATGCAGGTAGCGCTTTTTCAATGCAGGAGTAATTGAAAAGTTCGTGGAGCGGGTAAACGAAAAAGAAAATTACTAATTGAAACAATTTCTTTGGCTTGCAGTATGCTTTTGTTGAAAGCTCGTACATGTGTTCCTTCGATTTGCTTTTTCCACCTGGACAGATATATTTTGAAAAACCTTCAAAATTTATTTTTTCTTTTCAATTAATTTTTCCTGAAGCTTGTGCGATTTTTTCAATGCTTTTACAATTTCTCTAATCTCTCTCTCCCTTCTCATTTAATGCAATTGTAATGCTGCAATTGATGAAGAGATTATTTCAATGAAAATTGTTTTTAAGTTTCGAAAAAGGTGATGTATCACGTGAATAAATAAAAATTGAATCCCTCATCCGAGAAACTTTTGCTTGCGAAAAAGTAAACTGTAGGAAAAACCTTTTTCGGCTTTTTTATTTAACATGACCAATCACTCAGAGCATGTCGCCTATAGACGTAATGTGGTGATACGCCCGAAGGGAAAGGCGGGAAAATAGAAAGAGATAGGGGTTGGCTGCAGTCTAGTCTGTGTGCTTTTAGTGCTTTACTGCTTTACTACAGACTATACAAATTTTTATCCCTTTTTTTATATATTTTAATATATATATATATATATATATATATATATTTATATATAATCACTGCTCAATTTCCGGTACGTTCTGTTGATATGTTTGCTCGAATCTTTTACTTTTGTATTAACACAATCTGTTTATTTTGAGATATGCATATATATGACTAAAGAAAACTCAAATTGTGTTATATTATGTACATCTTTTATTATTCTCCAACTACCATTTCGCGAAATTTCCAATCATCCATCTTTTATGGAAACACTAAAGAACACTTTATATAATGTATACTTCTATCCTATAGCAAAGGACATAAACTACTTGTCATATAGTTAGTTATATAGAGATACATATGTACGCATTTTCCGACATTTTGAAATAGTTGAATGAATTTTTATCAAAGAAAGAAACCGGAAAGCAAATGAAATGATTTATACGTGCATGTGTCTACATAGTAAAATTTATACAGTATTTGTTCAATACGCATAGTACAATGCGTTTCCTTTCAATATCGCCGAGTATGAGATAAGAAAATTTGTAAAAAAAATTGCTAAAGCTTTTTAGTTATTAAAGTGGTTTCTCAAATTTAAACTATAATCTTACGATAAACCGACAAAAGGGTTTTAAGTCCTTTGGCCAGCAATTTCCTTTAACTTATTACAAGAACGTCCGCAAAGATTTTTAGAAAAAGTTCATTTATCCAAAAGCTTTCATCAATTTTTTTCTTAGTGACAGCCATTAACTATCACTTACGGTTAATGAAAAGCTACGGCGACCTAATTGAAGACTAAATATGTCATCAACATACAGTTCGCATTTTCATCCAGAGAAAATATCGAACAGGAGTGAGTACGAAAAGAGCCAATTTGGACGTGTATGTTTTATGTATTCATTACATGCATTCATGCGTAGGATTTAATTTAAAATTAAGATAAATATCTTTTACTTTGGCATGAACAATTATCTTCATAGAGTATCTACCACTTTGGCCACTTTTCCGAACATTTCTCATATGACTTCTTATTTTTAAACGTCGTTCAAAAGAAAACAATTGCAATTTTCAAAATTTCTCAACAAATGTGGCTAAGGAATAGTGTTTCAGCATTTCAAATTAGCGTGAAAATCTTGGACCAGCTGGGGCAATTTTTTCAACCCGCTCTTATATAAACGTTGCTACCAAAACTGGGTCTTTATATAGTAAACAGATATAATTTTTAATATTTCATGATAAAAATTATTTCATAGTAGTAAATAGACATAGAAATCAATCTTACCGAATTTAGACCAAATACATCTCATTTTTGTATGCATCGCATAAAAGGATTCCTACAATATGCGGACTTTCATGAAAATAATGTCTAACTTTTGGTGTACTACTAGTAAAACAAATGAATAACTATATTAGGCGAAGTGATGTAGAGTATTTATTAATCTGCCTTGCTCGATCATAAGATGTTTCTTTTATAAGCTTAACATTTCCGCAGTTATACGCATTGTAAAAAAAAATGCTCAGCAGCCAACAAAATCGTTTTCCTAGACCTGGTCTGGAGTTACTTCAATATTCACTGATATTATTAGGCAACAAAGTAGAGGAAATAGGCCCTTCCGATGAAAAGCGAGCATAGTTTCCAAATGTTCTTCCACATAGTCGATTTTAATGCAATAGGTCCTAAAGTCTTCGATCAAGGTAACTTCCCCTGCATGAGTCGGTAGTTAGAATAATCGTTAGAATCGTTAAATTCATACGATGATCTCGTGAGACGAGTTTATTTTATTCATATCAATGAACTGAGAAAAGTTCTCTATTATAAAGTAATTTTTCTTATCACTTTTCTTATATATTAGCGAAATTTGATAAAACACTATTTTGATCGTCGACATATATTTTTGGCTCAGGGACAAAGCGTGCCGAAAATGATTCGGATTAGACCACTTTTTCGATTACTCACCTTATTGAGAATATCACGAGTAAATGTAGGGTGATGTAGTGTGCCATGGCAAAGGTCTGCCATGGTCCATCATAATGTTATGTAAGAGTGAACTTTTCTTTCTAATGTTCTTACGACGACGTCCGAGCTAAATCGTTGGCAAAAGATGTGAGTAGAATTTTCCGGGAATTGTCGGCAATAATTGTGGTAAGCAATTTCATATAAATGATTTGCAACTTTTCGATCCACTTGCGAACGAAGAAACCATCAAAATGTAGGCCGAATAATATGTATGCAATTTAATGCGACCTCTAAAGAAGGCTCTTTATGCAAAGTAAATAATGAAATTAATATATTTTCAAAAGGCATTCATTCATGTCTTTAATATAAGTTTTGTTAGCTCAGCTAGTAAGAGGGATAGCAAATTACGAAATTCATTATTATTTCCATGTAGTTGCTAATTAAAATATATATATACATATATATATATATATATTCATTGACTTTGACGCAAACACACAAACTGTATTCTTTTGTGTTACTGCAGTCAGTCAGTCAGTCTTATCTCAAATTCGGATTTCTTTTCATAGTGTTGTGCAATGTGCTCGAATCTCGACATTGTGAAAATAGAGAAACTAAACCACATTATTAATATTTCTATAATTTATGTTTGTCGCAATTGTAATGATTGTTGATAAATTAAAATGGACCAAAGAAAGAATTTGGCCTTGCAGCAGCAGCAGTAACGGAAAAAGAATATGATGACAAAAACAATGTTAAAAAAATAAAAAAATATATATATAAAAAAATAAATATAAAATAAAGTTCTTTTAAAAGTTTTCGACAAGTAAATTAAAAAAAAGAAAAATGTACAAAAGTTGCTACAAATGAGAATCGCATCACTGACAAAATTATGTTATTGTTGTTGATGTGGTTCAAGCTGTTCTCAATGAACAACAAGAAAAGTAAAAAAAAATAAAAAAATTAAAAAAATGGAAACTTCCGAATATATAAATAAAATAGGAATTCAAACAGAGAGAGAGATGGAATAAAAATGAAAATGAAAAAAAATAAAAATTACAATAAAAAGTAAATAAATAAATAAAAATTTTTACAAACAAAGGCTTTTTCTTTTTGCTACCCGGAAACAAGAAACCAAAACTACTCTAACAAGATAAACAAAAAAAAAAAAAGAAAAAAAGAGTCAACAAACGAAACTTGAACACAATACTCCAAAGGAGGACAAAAACACAAAAAAAAGCGTTTTTATGTTTGAGCATTTTGCTGGCATTACCGCAAAGCAGCATCAGTTGTTCATAATTAATCATCATTTCCAGTTAACAAAAAAAGAAAATCATTAGAATTCATCATCAATTCGAGTATCCCGAGAACAAAAACAAAATCCTTATCCATTAAAATAACAAAAACAAGAAAAGTTAGTGCATTGGCTTCGCTTCTTTTAAGTTTTTTTTTTTTTTTTGTTTTTTTTTGTCATAAGTAATGACTGCCATCTATCTATCTATCTATGTATCTATGTATTTGATATCCATCTAATACTAACATCTTAGAGCTCAAACTCAGTCAGCTGCCAACTTGTTTATTATTTTAGTTTATAATTATCCTTACAAGTATTTTTAATAATAATTTGTTGACATTTATTTCTTTGCAGGATGAAGCTCGTAAAAAAGCTGCCTCCACATATCTGGTGGAAAACTCTGATTTACCGCCACCACCACGTTACCAGCAAGATGGCACACTGCCAGCACTTTATCCCAATAACATGGGTAAGTTTATGCTTAATCTGAAAGGAGTAACGTATTATCCTCTTTACACCTTATGTGATAATTACGGTAAATATTTGAACTACGTTCCCTTCTCCGTTACTATGCAGCATTTTTCACATTAAACTCCCTCGTAAAATACTAGTCTAATGAGATAAATTTACTTTCAAATGTTGTTTGCTCTGAAAACAAATAATAAACAATAATGCAAGTTAAAGAATTATATATGGTGGGGCCTAAACCCTCGACACCCCTTCGTCCAAAACAATGTTTCATCTATATATGCAAAACTATGTGTTTGGTTTTTCCTGGCAACTTCGTATGGTATGTGGGGAGGGTAGCTCTTTGTAGCCTAAGTTTACCTTAGTAAGTTTTTTTTTATACGAACATTTGCCACAAAAGACAAATAACTCGTTCCTTCTTGAAATATAAACACCTAGTTTGTGTAAGAACATTTATAAGGAAGGGCTAACAAACATGGTCTTCGCCTTTCCTATTTTCCCGTATTAGTTCAACTTGCCGTACTCCTAATATTTGTCATCAATTTTTGTCAGTTGGATTTGAGATTTGGCAAAGTGGAAAATGTGTTTTATACAACGAAGCTTTCAAAATAAAGTTTTATATGAGGGCTAGTCGTAGAAATAAACCCGTTCGCAGACAGACAGAAAAACAGACAAGTTTAAATCAATTCAAAACACGTTTCTAAATCGATCGACTTCGTAAAAAGTGAATCCATCGGAATTGTCGGTGTACAAAGTCCCATTAAGGTATCTCGAAAAGTGGAACACATAAAATAAACATAGGAATAAATGGGTAGGCAGACATACTTAGGGAAAGTGGATCTATCTTAAATGTCTGTACACTAAGTTCCATTAAAATATATTGAAAAACGCAACATGTAAAATAGGGCTAGAAATGCACATGTACGACTCAGATGGACGGACAATGCTTAAGGTGATCCTACATAAGAAACAGTGCATACGTGTCAAGTCCTTCTGGGTGCTGCATACATATATACGCCCAAATTTATTAGACTCTTGCGGTAGTGGGGTGGAGAACGATTTACTTCCACAGAAAGCGTGAGAGAACTCCATTATATTACAAATAAATTTGATATTCTTAACAAAACAATTCTATCTATTAGTTGCAACTATCGAATTTAAAACAACCTTCTACGCATGTTCAAGCTTAGAAATGTTGGACAAAGTCCTCAGACTTAAAAAAAAAAAGGTGCGCTTTCGATGCGTATATCTTTTTTTTCTTCACCGAGAACTGCTGTCAATCAAAGATACGCTGAGATTTGCTATGTGCTGAGATATGACAAATAACATTTTTTATGCTGTTTGGTTTTTCGTCGAAGTTTCAATTTCAAGTCATTTTTGTTGATTATTCGGCTCACCCCGTTGCGTTCAGCGCTTTTAAGCACCTTGGGTAAAATCCAAATTATCTCTTTCTATGTATCCGTTCGAATTGCTTTTAAAGCGGTCGCTGTGGTATGCCATCTTACCCATTATATCTTTAAATGTGTACACTTCTACCAGACTAATTACGGTCTTATAGATGACAAACGGTGGTCGAAATAACTTAAATCGTTTGTTATTTGTTTTGATTAATGAATTACAGAAAATAATTGACAAAAAACAAAAAGTACGCAGACAATTAATAATAAAGTAATGTTCTGCAATGTGATGGTTGTGCTTGAGTTATCGAAAATCACAAAAGATCATCGCGAAAAGTCTTTAAAAATTTGACCTTAAAGCTTGAACCCATTACATTAAAATCAGATGGCATTCGTATAGCAAAATGTTCACAACGAGTTCGCTGTGAATTAGGAAATATCTAAGTCTGCGTCGCTAGAAGTAAACGCTATGATTGTCATACAACAGACGGCGTTTGTAAATAATTTTTGATTTGTTTTCATTTTTTTTCTGGCTTTAATTTACATTTTGTCGAGGTTCTTGCACTATTAACATTAAAGGCTTAAATTGAGACCGTATTGGTTTACAGCAAAGTTCAAAGTAAATAGCTTCAGTTTGAAGGTAAACGATTTTTTACAATACCTTTAAGCTTAAAGTACTTACAAAGCGGACCTAAGTCGAAAGCTTGAACTAAGTATGAGATTCGAGCAAAGAAGATCAATCAGAATCAATTAGCAAAGTCAATGCACTCGGATTACAATATTTTTGGCTTAAAGTATATTGAAAGCGATCATTGTTCTTTTGCAATATCACCAATCAGCCAGAGGATGTCCCCTAATCGTTTAACACGGCGGTTGCCACAGACAAGAGAGGAAGAAGAAAGAAGAAGAGGAAAGGTGGGCGCATCCTAGTGCGTGTGTGCCCAATCGATGTGTTATGCCTTCGACCTGCGACTGAGAACTCACTATAGGTACGACCGGCTACATAGGCGGATACTGAAAACGAACAAAAGTTCAACACAGATATACAGCTACGTACCCGCGACTATCGACTTGGGAGTTGCGAGTTTTACCTCACGAACCATGCGGTAGAAGCATTGCAGTGTCAGTCATGATTCATTCATGGAAAGCTGCAGCAACCATTGTCTAGAAATTATATCTGTGATACGGGAGATAATGAAAAAAATATGTTTCTTTGGCGGTATGTTTTTATCCGCATAGTTGTCGTAGTAAACCCTGAACTCTGATTTTCCGAATTAAATTGGTGCGACCTTGAAAAAAGAAAGAAATGGCAGAAAAGTGAACACAATTAAATTAATCTAGAGTTTCAGGCTTTAGTTAATGCACATTTTCATCACATAGCTTCACATTTTTTTTTTGTTCGAAACATTTATTTTACTTTATTCGATTACTGTTTAGCAAGAAATGAAAATTCATTAAAGTTAGCTAGCAGTCGTGACAAATGATGTAAATTAAATCGATGAGAGAAAGAATCTATTTATATAATAAAATTACAACCAATTAAACGAAACCATACGAGAGCAAGTTTTATTTCGCTTAGTTTAAAAAACTTCGACAATAAGAATATAATGACAAAAAAGGAGCAGTGAAGCCCACTGATTTCCTTTAGTATTAAATTAAAACTGCAATTGTTGCTCGCAAAAAATATCGGCAATTTAACTTAATTAACTTTCTTGTTTTTTTTTTTTTTATTTTTTTATTTAATATTGCGTTGAAATTTTATTTTTGCCCTTATTTTATTTTCCATTCAATTGATTACAGTTGCTTTGCATTTTAATTTCGTTTAAAAGCTTCATGAAATTTTCTTTCTCGCCACTTAGAAAATGGAATATTTGCTTGTTCTTCCTTTTCCCCCCGTCTCTTTAGAACCAAATGAAATGTTAGTTAGCCATTTTCGGTTCTTTAACTTCCTTCACATCGCTATGTACTTCTTTTTGCAGTTGAAACATTAAAAGGCAGCAAAAATATTGAATTCGTATTAATGTGTGTTTTTAAAAAATGGAACAATGTTTAGTAAGAATTTAAGAAAAATATACACTTGAAGTAGTCAATCACCACGTAGCCCTTCGTCGGTCAGCAACATGTTTTGAATCACAATAGTTGCGTCGTTTGTTTAGAAATTCAAAAGTTCCGCAATAGATATTAAAATTTGGCATATAATGTAAACCACAATTCGACAATGTGTATACTGATCACAGATTACAGCACAATGGCAGCCTGAATATATTTAAGGCGTTAATCAATTTAACACTAGATTCGTAAGGTGCATAGGCATGCTTTAGAAACGCTATATATATGAGAACATATGAGAATATCAAATATGGAGATCTCTTATGTTTTATCGAGACCTCTTTCATAGTTGGAATTCATAAACACGCTTACAACAAACCCGAAACGCAAAAAACCTCCAAAAAAGTTGAACGTTTTGCAAATTTTCTATTAAAACCTACCATACCAAGCAAAGTGCCCGCTACTACCAAAAGCGATCTGTATTCTAAGTTTAATTGTTTTACTTTTTTTTCCCACAAATCCCTACTTATTTCAGCCCAAATAAACATACAACTGCGAATTCGGTTCACGGTCTTTCCTAATCGCGAATAAATCGATCTTCCAACGCAATTATGCAACAAATGTTGATTTTACCGGTGAACAATACTTCGTTTTTATTTTATGTATTTATATATATATATATATAGCGTGTAAAATGTATCGAAAAAATGTTAAAAAAAAAAATAAAAAACCAGATTAATTGGATTTGCATTAATTTCAATGCGTCAAATGGTGTCAAAGAACAAATTAATTTCATGATACGAGATATCTTTGTTTTTATAGCTTGCATCACCTACAGTGACGGTGTATTAAGTTTGTTCGATTGTAAGTGACAAACAGAAGCAGGATCAGAATCATTTTCCGAATTGATTTAAGCCTGTCTACCTGTCTGTCCTATTGTGCTACTGATGTCCGTCCACGTTTCTATTCTTAGCCTATAAAAAGCAATTCCCTGACACATTTACCTCCTCCCAAGGACGAAGTCTATTGAAAATAGCACCAGCACCTTCTACTTATCTCCTTACTTTGAAAAAGGTCACTATATGAAAGACAATTTTTTAATATTCCGTAACAGAAATTGGTGTTCTATTGTACTAAATGAATAGGTCGAATGCGACTAATGTGTGAAATGCTTCCCATACCTTCTTACTGTAAATATATATATAAAATAAGTATTTCTCTAATGGAATTGCTTGTAAGTTAACTGACAAAGGGGGTCTTCCCTCAATCACTACACGCACGAGCAGAAAATATTACTCTCTTAGTTTCGACCTTCGACGAGGAACGGGCTACAACAAAGACAGTCTTACGGCGAGTTTTTACTGCTCTTCCGCTTGACGTACGTACTTAAACCTCAAACCTATATATCAAGTATCTCTTCACGGGTTTTTCTTACAGTAAGGTGTTGGGGTAACCCTAATAAAATGATTAAGTTTGTGCTGAACAACAGTGTATTTGCTATATAGAATCTCATTCGCACCTTACAAAGCTTATAAGACGCCTAATATGAACGTAAAGGAAAGACAACGAATCGTCTAGTGTGCACAGTGGATACAAAATCAGTTCTTTGCTGCTGTCCAGAATAAAATTATCGCCAAAACTTGTTCTCTTTGTTTTAAATTTCAAAGGAAAATTTTACATTAAGACCTACAAATACATGCAGAAACCTTCGCAATATTGGAAAAATGCCATATACTCTGCAGAACCTTGCAACAATATGTTGAACAACAGAGATGATGACGATACCATCAGCTTTGTGAACGTACGTTAACGCGGATATGTAGGGGGCTTTCTCGCATGGCTTAACAGTGAATTGGTCAACTAGTGATAGGTGATTAAATGCTAAATCCTGATTGCTGCTATGTGCATATAGTTATATATGAAAGCATTTACAATTATTTATAAAACTGCCATTTCGTAAGAATTATGATGCCAATCAATGCTGACAACGTAAGAACTTAAAAAATACATAGCAAAATAAAAAAAAAATCAATGAAATGCAAAGTGACTGAATGTGCACACATATGTATGTACGGGAATACCATACGTACGTACGTACGTACGGGGTTACCATAGGCTACAAGCAATGAATACATGCAATGCATATGCACATGCCTATTTATATGAGTACATGGAGTACATGGAGTGATAAGCATGGTATGGTTAACATGTCAAATCTGTATTTTAGATAAAAAAAATAAAAAAAAATCCCTCTCTCGGTAAGCTCATGACGTTAGTATGAGTATCTTTTTGGCACAACGAGATAAAAGAGCAGTTAAAATAATTAACTTGTCTTCCAAATTGGCAAAAATAAAAACAAACAAAAATCCTATTGACATGACGATGATATACTTGGAAAGTGTATTATATAAAACACAAAAACCTACTTCCACATGCAGGGAAAAATACTCTTTATTCCATCCAGGGCATGTTTGAGTTGAGGATCTCTTTTTAATTTAAAAGAAAAAATTTTTATTAAATTCTTTAGCATGCGTTTGCCTGCATTTGCATGATTTCGTCCTCACTATTTTTCATATGTTCATTAAAACATTCTTCAAATTTATATTATAAGTATTATCCTCGTCACCTAATTTCGTTTGTCTCTGAATTAAATGCCGTGTACTTGCTTTTGTGCGGCAGATAGGAACTGCAGAGAAAAGACGGCAAAAAGAACAATGTTGGGACACTTCATAAACAGCTACAACTGAATTTTCAAAATCAAAGAAGGAAAATTGAAAGAAATAAAAATGTCTCCCTTAGAAAATATACCAAAGCTCAACGAAATGAGAGAGAAAACCTTTAAAAAAAATATATATCTTTCGGGGAAATCAAGTGAATTGCCGCAGTGGGGAGAACATAAGGGCGAAACAGTGATATATATCAGAAAGCGGCCAATACCGAACGATGGGCCTCGTATGATTCTTCTGGAGAGATTCCTTACATGGTTTTACGTGGGTTCCTACCTTGAAGACCTAACCCCGCGGAGCCCGATGGCACACGAGTTATCTTGAAAAGCGATAACCGACGCCCCCAGGGAACGCATTGAAAGGGGCCCTATTACTCCTGACGTACCGAAAGAGAATGCGATTTTCCTGCTTATTGATATGCGTAAAAGCGTATCTAAACACCCCGTGGATAGTTTCTCATGAAACTTCGTGGTGACCACAGCAGTCAGATAAGAAGGCATTCCTCCCGATAGTCATATGGGTAGTGCATCGTCGTGCAAGGAGCTATCCTACTTTTGCGCAGCCTAAACATCGTGGATACTCATTCACGTCATGGCTTATCGTTCTAGTACAGAACTTAAATCATGCTATACAACTTTGGGAGATCTCTTACTGTTCGCAGCCAAAGCCACACTCGCCTTTGGATCATGCTGCAAGTCCCGGAAGGCCATCCAACCACTATCGTTTCACGAGGAAATAATGCTTCCAAGGTTGTCATCACGCAGCACATACCCAACTATGCACCATAAAAGCAACATTCAGCCTTTACAGAGAGCATTACGAAAAGATGAGGTTTTTGTGATCACCCCAAGGGATCCCACAGTACCGCTCCACTGTCGCTCTGAGCAAGTAGATAACTTGCGATCGCAATATGCAAAAAAGCTCTCAATGGAGACGCAAAGGAAAATCTGTATTATCGATTGTAAAATACGTGGCCATCCAAAGAAGTTTGTTGACGAGAAAAAAAATACACTTCAAGCCTGGATCGTGTGGTATACTCGGAGCAATATTGTCGACATGAGAGAAAGAAACGATCGTAATTTATCGAGCAGTTCTTAACTTTGATTACCTTAAAATTTTTATTTTTTCTCTACACTGTATTATATATTCCAACGTTTTGTTCTGGCTGAAGTTTCTTGATAAATTTCAAGGCGTTGTTAAGCTTATCCTTTACATTTCGCTTATATACCTTCTCATAATAATTGTTAAATGTGTCTCCGCATATATGCTCACATGCTTTAATATTAGATAATGGAAACAAATAAACTGTATCGCGGCATTGGGTGAATTCTAGGTACTCGAGCGTGTAAACACTTTTCATTTCGAACTTGAAGCATCGCGTTGCTCTACTATGATGACATGCAGGCTGGCTGCGCTTTATCAGTTGTTGGGTTTTCTCTTTCTTTTTTTGTTTTCCTTTTTTAGAAAGAACAATAACACAGATAAAAGATGGTCCTGTTAAAATGATAGCTTGTGTTTTAGTTTCTCGATTTCAATGTCTACATGTCCACATGGTACGTATGTACAGATTCATAAGAAACACAACTATTAAGACCGTGATGCACGTTGGCAACAAGAACGAAACATATCAGAGAATGTTTTACGTTTAGTTGATGTGCGAATAATATGAAATAAATTGCTGAGCAGCAAAGTGGCTGCTTTTCCCGGTGCTCGTTTGTTTGCCCTGACATATGCTACGCGTACAACGAGTAAAATTGCGTTTTCTTTTCCTTCTTCGTTGTTGTTGTCAGTGTAGATCCAACAGCATATATCCTATATAAGCGGGCATGTTTAAAGTGTTGTTCAACAGCTTATGCCTTTATACCGTTGTTTTTCTTATTATTACTCCGTAGGGTTTTATGTACGCATACACATCCCAGCCTTTATAAAAGAAACTTTTCGAAAATGTATTGTATGCCTTAAAATTGGAAAACATTCATCACCGCTCTTTTTCAATGCGTAGGCTATCTCGGGCAAATATTTAAATAAGCATATCGGTACGTGTTCACATATTCACTTTGAACTTAGTTATGTGACTATTAGAGGGCAGACAGCATAGAGTTTTAATGCTTAATAGAAAGACTAACGCCATCAACACTTAAGTCGTTATACAAGCATGCATAGTGAAAACTCTTTGCTCGCGAACGATAGTTTTTATTCCCCCGCCCCCCGCCCGCCGCCGACGCTCCTTTTGTTATACTTTAAAATTAACTATAAATTATTAGCTGGTTGCATTGTCTGGTATTAAAGATTGGGAAGAAAAGTTTATTAACTGAATCTGAACTAAACTAAAAATTTTTCATTTAATTCGATTTTGGTTCATTAAATTACTCCTTAGAGTGAACAAGAACATGTTCATTACCAAATGTGTATATTTAGTATATACTCTATGCGTATATAAGGAGGGCTATTAAAATTATTTTTTTAATTTCTTTTTTTAGATTTTTTCAAAATATCCAGCAAACGCTGAATTTCTTTAATAATAAGAGAGATAAAAAAAAAAGAGATTATACCCAAGTGCCTAACTTATATAAATAACTGGATTCCCCTCGGTATTGCATTAAATATCCTGCCTCTTGAACAAGCTATACTTGCACTGCTTGTTCTTAAATTTATGACGTTCTTTTTGGTTTGTGAATATAACTAAAAAATGAATGAATCCCTTAAGCATTAAAAAGTTTCCTAATCACTTATAAGGCATAAGCTTAAATAGATGGACTGTTCGAAGCGTCGTTACAAAAAAAAAAACTCGTAGTTGGGGCTGTTTATACGACGCTGTTTTATATTATCTATTGACTCTTTATCCCTTTTCAAGACATTCAATGAATATTATACCAAACGCACCCTAAAATAGGGCACCATAACTTTGTCAGACGGCTTTTGCGTTTTTGGTCGCTTTGGACGGTTGTCGCCGGTTGCTATCCCTTTTATTTCACCTAAACAGCTCTAACTCGTACGTATTCTTAATCGAAAGTAAGCAAACGCTTCGAACGGAGCTTTCTCATGGACAACTGTACATGCAAAGTAGTTCTGATCTCTTTAAATTGTCAGCTATCTCAAGCAAGTTCACTTTTTCACGTGTTCCAAAACACTTTTTTTGTGCATTTTTTTCATGTTTTCGAATTGCAACACAGTTATTAATGAATTATGGATTCAGCAATAAAATCTATATGTGATCCTACGAACTTATTGAGAGTTGTAGTTCGCTTTAGACTCATTGCCGAAGAATGAGAGGTATATTCATTTTGTCACAACGTTTGCAACGCTCAGAATGAAGCTTCAGAGACTCCACAATGTATATATACATTCTTGATAACCATCAAATTCTGAATCAATGTAAGCATGTCCGTCTGTCCATCTATGTAATGTCTGTTGTAAACATTCTCCTGGCCGCAAAAACGGAGCTGTCGACTTCGTATTTGGCATTGGATGTTCTTCCACAAATATTGGTATTAGAAATAAGGGAAATCGGTCGAAGGACATGCCTACACCACTACGTAAAATGAGAACACCCCTGCTTTTCAAAAGGAATAAAAAGGATAAATTTGCACATGCTTGAACCTATCTTTTATGGGCGATATCACTATTGACCTAGTTTTTCAATACCTTTATAACAATAAAAAACAAGTTTCAAAAACTTTATAAACCCCTTCCTTGGCTTTCTTCAAACTTCGAATGCCCCGTCCAAATGTCCGTCTCTTAATCTGTCTATCTGTCCGTCTACCCAACAGTGTAGTATCTATCGTAAACATTCTCCCGTTAGCGAAAGGGCAAGTATCGCCTAGGAATTTGCGAAAGAATTTGGAAGTGACCAAAACTTTTCAGATTACTTGCCTACAACGTCCACATGCCTATTCGACAAAAACTGAGAACATGTTTGCTTTGCGTGATTTTTGCTTATTACTTATAACAGAAACACGATATAAATTTTTATTTTCATTCTGAAAATAGGGAAAATCAGCTGCATCCACCCAAAATTATAGAATATGAAAATTTTGTTCTTTTCCTTATTTTAGTACTTTTTAGGATAACGAGCGAACACCATTTTTAAACTTAATGCGCCTAAGAAGAAAGCAGCAGGAACTTAATCTTCCTCCTCGTGCTCCTTCTGTCGCAGTAATTGCCCGACACTCTTTATGTTTGCTTCTAATTTGAATGTTGTTACTTCCAGATCCGTTAATCTGTCCCTTTTTATTACTTTTGCTTAGCTTTTGTAATACCTCCATAGCTGCATTGCAGCTCAAAATTATTTCATTTAAAACGTGCGTAGATTTACAGGAAAAATTTCCGAGCTGAACATAAAGACAGCTACGCTTATCCACAGCCTGCTTGTGCGTACATTGATAAGCACTTATCACAGCAGTAGCCCTTTGAATCACATGTTGACGGCATTACGGCAACTTAAGCGTATTTTGATGGTCATAAGTGATCGTTCCATAGAAAATGTACTGAATCTTTTGATGGAAATCAAGTTGATCAAAAATGTGAAATGTTTGGAGAAAAAAAAATTCTTTTCTTCGTATGGCATAATTTTCAGACACACCCTCGCAACATAAAAGCATCTCTATAGGGTATCACGTGGAGAACGATTCACAGTTTAATTATGTGAGGCGTTAATTGAAACAGCATGAGAAGTTAACGAAAAGTGAAACTCTATGAACGGCACTTGTCTCATTTGCTTGTTATATGAATGTAGAAACGGAATCTCAAAAAAACACTTTTCTATTACTAAATTTAAAATACTCAATAAAAAGCCTCCAGAGTAAAGAATTAATTACTTTGGGTGCTTTTGATGTTCCACTGTATTAACTCGTAGCTATAATGGCTTTGGTTACTCAGCGTTAACTCGCAGATTGCATGCAAATTAGGAGATTTAAATATTTCGTGGGAATTTAAGCATTCCTCCACTTGGTTTGTTCGATCATTTTGCAAGCAATTCGAGTCAAGTCATCGACTACTCACTAGAATAATTTTCTTTTCTTTTTCTTTCTGTTCACATCTTACAAAAATGTTTTTTTTTTCCCTTTTGAATACGTGAGTTTTGTAGCCGGCAATGCACGAAGAGAAAGTAATTGTTAGTTGGCTTATTCTAAACAATATTAAACAATATTTGTTATTTCCATGATCTACTCGTATAGTTTGGTTTATTTTTTCGCAAGTCTTTCCACGCTTGCACTACCTTTTGTAATATCAACAAAAAAGTTGTTTTCGCTGCACGCTCGTAACTGAGAAAGATTGTTCCATAAAAGCGAACAGATTCCGTTTAATGTTATTATGTTATTAATAAGATGTTGTATCTGTATTGTAATACTAAAGGCTACAAGTTAGGTTCAGCCTTATTAACTTGAAAGATTTCTAATTTGTTGCAAGGTAGGCTCGTAACGCATAAAAAACAAAGTTTTTTTCACTTATACCGATTACCCAACTTTACTCTCACAAATGCAGAGACCCCACTGGCCCCTTTTAGTAATTTAATTGAAATTAAAAATTTGCCATCATTTTGGGAATTCTTGACAGCGTAGAACATGCTTATTACTAAGGAGTACAAATATTATTAAAATGTTGGTTGTATGTGCAATAAAAAAAAGTGCATGGGAACTTCATATTGCATAGTATCGCTTTTCAGTTTAGCTCTCTTTCATCCCATGACGTCTTCTCTTCGCCTCTCTGCACATATGCATACGTACGGCTTAATGATGCACAAAGTAAGGGTGATGCATAAATCATATCATTTGCATTTGCAGACGTACACATATCCATTCACATGCTCACGTTCCATACAAATGTACAATGCATTCTTAATCGTTGCTTGTGACTTATATCCATCATCAATATTATAAAGTTAGAGTGAAAGTTTCTTCCTTTTTTCTTTTTTTCATTTTTATTATTTTCTTCTTAATGTTTTGCTCTTACTGATGATTCCAGTATTTGTTTTCGTTTTCTCGTTTATTGTTTTGTATTTCGTTTACGTTTTTACTAAATGCTCAACGGGAGTTGTCATCTTATCATCCATTACCCTAAGGGTTTTCTCTCTACATTAATGTTTCAAAACATAAATGCAAACACTCAAATACAAATACAAAGGCACATACACATATACGTATACGTACATATATATATGTATATATACAATCCTGTAGAAAATATTTTGCAATATGAAATGAGAATAAGAAAAAGATACTATGGGAAGAACAACCTTCACAAATACCCAGGAACGAAACGCAATTGTAACGCATTCAATGCTTGAAGATTCTTTATTTTCATCATCTTTACATCAAATTCCGAAGATTAAAGTTTATCTACTTAATCGTCTCGTTTGCAACGGCCAAAGAAAATCATCAAGTCTGCGTAAATATCTTTGATTTATGCAAGACATTGAATCAGTGCCCTGCGTATAGCCTCTAAGCACATGCAACTACAGTTGGTATAAAGTTTAAAAAGTTCTCGCACCGAAATTTTCAGATTTTCAAGAGTATTTGTTTTAACTTATTACGATTTACCCCGAATACGAAGATGGCGTTCTTTCTGTCTAACCACCAACGTGTCTACATGTATAGGACACATCCGTATGTGGCTGATCAAAAAATAAAACAAAAAAAAATTTTACGGAGATAACTCAGAATTATGGGCCAATCAAGCGTCACTTGTCTTTCTTAGGTTCTCAGCAGCTTGCCCTGCTGATGCCCAATAATCTATCGCAGCTCATCGGTCTTTAAACGCATTGCCTACTTTGATGCCTTCACTTCCAAGTTGAACATAAGCTGCTGCCTTTTTTCTTACCCCTCTCTATTTGTAATCCTTCCTGACCCCGATCATGCTCACATGCATAGGGAAATATGTTTATAAAGGCGGTATCGAATAGTTTTTCAAAAAGTAGTACCTCTCTTTAACATAAAATTGTACTGCTTTTGTAAGGGATTTCTTTCAGTGTCCGAGATGTTTCGGTGACATAAGACTTCCCTGCTTAAAGACATAGAAAGGATTAGTTTCCAGTGTTCTTAAGCTATAAGGAGCCCTAGACGCGAAGTAGAAATACTTTTCCACCCATTAAAGAAAATGCGAAAGAGTTACAATTTTTTTGTGATCCTAAGCCTGAAGATCCGCTGAGAAAGCCTTCAGGTGCTACGCTTTTAAGAAAGATCTTTCTCTTGGAAACTTATTTAGTAATTTTCGTTTATTTTTTGTTTTGTCCGTCATCGGATATATGTGGATGTGGATGTCTGCTGTAATTTGCAATTCCTTGAGCCAAGAGATTT
Organism: Glossina morsitans morsitans; assembly: GCA_001077435.1. Lineage (NCBI taxonomy): Eukaryota > Metazoa > Arthropoda > Insecta > Diptera > Glossinidae > Glossina > Glossina morsitans. The sequence continues at coordinate 59,822 of CCAG010017325.1, read as the reverse complement.
CTCCTAAAAGTACTCGCAAGCTTTTCTCAATCTTATGTAAAAGCCTTAGATCATTTTAGAAACACAAATTTAATATAATTTTTAACTTAACTCATTTTTGAAATTCACTTGCAATCGCCTTCCGTTCTGGATGTTGTTTCGTAATACACCGACATCGGCGACAATGATGTTTCGCATGCTGAAGGGAAAGAAGGCACAACCGCGTGAGACATCTGATAATGTGAAACTTGAAACCCGATGAATTAACCACAACGATGTTCACCATTCTTTCTTAGATGAAAAAGTTGTTGCGTGCTCTTCTTCTTCGTCTCTCATTGAAAAGTCATATTTCGCATTTCGTTTATCATTTTTCTTGACGACATCTTACCATAAAATGACTTTAATCTCCTTTGTGGATGTATCGCAACATAACACAACACTTGACTAATCATAAATATTGCTGTTGGATGTGATTGTTCGAATTGATTTATGTAACGTGCCATCGTTCGCTTGTAACTGTTTGTGTTTTTTTTTTAATTGAATTTCGTCTTGAAATTACTTGATGATTATAGGGAAAGTTTGCATTTCTGTAGACTTCGTTCGCTTCCGCACAAGGTATAATATAAAAACACTTTTCATTGCACAGATTTTCGTTTATATAAAGAAACTTGCAAGAATGAATTTCTTTCCTTAACTTAACAGGAATAACAAAAGAAAAATATGCAATTTCTGGAAATGTGTTTATAAACGAATTAGATTCAAATACTCATTGCTTGCCCTATAAAGCAAATACATTAAAGCTGATTTTAGGTGGTCTGATAGTTGAACTTGATCAAGTAGAACAGTAAAATATACTTAAATTTTTCTTGTTTCGCAAAATTCCCAACTGCATGACTATCAAGAAAATCATACTGTAAAACATTTGCACTGAGGCAAGAGGTTCTTACTGGTTAACAGAGAAAACCAAACATTACTGTTTACATAATATGCACAGATATATATTTATATATATATATATATATATATATATATACAAATATATATATATATGTACAAAAGTATGTTTATATGTACAAAAGTATGTTTTTAAAAAAGATATTTTGTGGAAATAAGAAAAGAATTCAAAAACCAGATGTGGAGAAAAGAAAAAGTAAGCAAAACCTGGGAATAGTTTTAGGAAGATGTCTGCACCACTCGGGCTTGTTGATGAATTCTTTTTTATAAACATGACAGTATATTTTTATTTCATTTAGCTTGATTTCCGATTGTCTTCCTCTCTTTGTTCTATGCAAAAGCATAGAACCTTTCTTCTCCTTTCAAGCGTACGAACATTTGTTTATGATTCACATTTGTATTCTTTCATCTGCACACCAAGGCAAATTGTCTGCATGCTTAAAAAACATATTGCGTCTTTCATAACGTACGCATTTAAGCCGATTTAACGAAGAGCTTCTCTCTCCTATTCATTGATCGCTTTACACTCTAACTTTTACTTTCGCAGTGAAGGCGGTGTTTGCTTAGTCTAATATTAAGATTTATCGTAACAAGTTGAAAAATTGCTTTACCCTCAGGCAAGGCCATGTAAAGTGTCGGTCAATACCCTAGTTAGAGCAAGTGATCATAAAGAACATTTGCAAGAATTTATAATTCGATATTCTGGAAACATTTCTTTCGTTTATTAAGGAAACAATTGTAGGGGATTCACACCCTTTGCTTTGCTGGAAGCTTAAGATTTTAATTTTGAATATATATAGGTATGGGCGTGTTACTCGTATTTCTTTCTGTTTGTGGTTACCAAGTAACCAAGAACGGATAAAGAATAAGTTTAAATTCTTTATCCCTGTTTTCATCATCATGAGCGGTTGAAAAGTAAAGTAAGAAAATTTTGCAAAAGTTCGCCATTACATACATATATATATATATACATATGTATACAAATATTTTTTCTGTCCGATAGTGGTTACAATAAACTATTCTACAAAGGAACACAAAGGAGACTAAACAGAATTTTACATATGTTCTTCATAGACTCTTTCGGCTCGTCGCTATGATGCGCTGCTCTAATAATTTAAAAATATCTCTTTCAACGGCATTTCCCTATGATATGGGGACCGTGTTTAAAACTAAAATTTGCATTTTTTCAACTTTCACATTGCTCGTCATCCTCTATTTCTATGTGACATTGCTATCATCCTTTTGGTTTCCGCTTTCAATGTACCCTACATCACTTGTGATACAAGGGTATATTAAGTTTGTACGGATACATTCAACATCTGTAAGTACTTGGGATAAACCCACTTTTTGCTATACCGATTGCCTTATCTGTCCATCTGTCCATCTTCTTTTCCTGTGTTTAGTCTATAGATCGCAATTTTTTAGACGTTTCGATGATATTTTGTGCACTGACGGGTTTTTACCCAGGGACGAACGCTATTGAAAATGGCTAGGATCGGTCCACTTTTTGGACCACTGCCCTTATAACACTTTGCTTTGAAAAGTCGTTGTATGAATAACCGCAGATCGTTTAGGACTATAGCCCACTGTAGTGTTGGGTTTGTTTATGAGGTGTTGGTGGTGCACCTTTGTCACTGTCTCAGTACGCACGATTTGTGGATACCTTCTTGCGTGAACGGTTGCGCACTAGGAACAGTTATAAATTCTTGCTAATGCGCAGTTTTTTTTTTCACTATCGCTTTAAAACCTACAGCTAGAAGTGAAGTACATTTTAGACCGACAAAAACCTAAAAAGCAGAAATGCTCGATAAGCTTAAAGCAATGACAGATGAGAATGTGGAACTTTGCATGCTATCACTTGATTTCCTTTGGTTCCAATTGAGCATATATAAGAGGTTCCATCCTAACTTGTATAGCCAAAATAATTTGAAAAACATAGTTGGAATGTGCTGGAAATAGAATACATTCTGCCTTTCTGTTCCGTAATTTGATTGAGTTTTGTAAAACAAAATCTTCCACAAATGTCCTCGTACCTCCTCTCTGTTTTTCTTCCACTCTTCCTTTCTCTCTTTCGCACTTTTTGCTTCTTCCCACACACCCGCTAGCGTTTCGCATGTTTCGTTGTAACCGTATTAATACAATTAAAGTACAGTAGAATAGAATTCTTTCCATAGCCGATGCAATGTTTTATTGGATTGTTCTTTGCGTGTCACACTATGTCTAGATCTCCGAGTGCACGTGAATGTGTGCACATCCTCAATATGAAACATTCAGTCACTACTTTAGAAGAATTTTTAAGTATCGACCTGCAGGATAATGAATTCTTCCTAAAGTACACACTAGAGAAGACAAATTTGTAATTTTATTATTCAAAGGTGCAGTTACCGGTTAACTAATTTAAAGGTTACCGATTAAAAGTATTAAACGTAAATACTAGGAAGATGATGTAAGCTCAAAAGGGAAGGAAATGAAAGGGCGTCAGATTGAAAACTTTAATCACAAAAACCAAATGCACAAATTAAAAATTTATTCTGTTACCGGAAAGGTACGTTGCTCGTGTTGTTTGTGCATTCAATTTGAAATGCGAGTGTATTGTTAAATTTACGATCGTAGAAAACGTTTAACAATATTCGCAATCTCCTTCCGTACGAAATGAAGACATAAATAAAGGCTTTGCAAAGGTATCTTCATTCTATTTGTAAACCACCAACGCGACATGTACGTTTAACATTTAAATACATTCACCGTTATCTATATATATGTATATGTATATAAATGCAGTCTTGAAGAAAGAAAACTAATGTATATTTCGTTCCGGGAAAATGAAACAGCAGGCGTTTGTCTGTTTTCGTGGTATTTGCATTCCTCAACTTCCAGCATATTGTACACATTTAAATACAATAAACAACCTTTTGTGCTTACCTCCTTCGATGCAACTGTAGACATGCACGCAACTTTTCTTCTTCATTTCGATTTTATAGTTTTCTTTTAATTTTAATTTTAAAACCGGCTATAACTTCCACTAATACAGAAAAGAAAAAAAACAATTCTTTATTTAAAATTCATCAGGAATCTCTTTAAAAATTTTTATTAAAATCACTTAACGAAAGTGGGAGGGCATCTTAATCGGTCTTCGATTAGAAACAGGAGTCACAGCGATAATCTAAAAAAATTGTTGTTTTTCGACATATTTTTTGGGTTGGAAGGAAAGATCGTAGAAAAAGCGGCTGTTAAACATTTACTTACACTTTCAAAAAAAAAAATTGTAGGCGTTTTTAAAAACACGTAAGAACATCCTACGCGAATTCGTCAGTTATTCTTCCGTTTTGGTGATAATACATAAAAAATTCCATACTATATTTATGCAAAAGCTGTTGCTGAAAGGCCGCATGTTGGAGGACGCCCAAAACATCACATGGCGTGATCCAAACCTAGCAGACTTAATTTGCCTCCCAAAAATTTTATTGTATTTCAGTTTCTGTCCTACAAAACTCGAAATTATTATTTCTCTCCATATAAGAGCTTGGTATTCATGATAACCCTTATATGTATGTGTTCAAGTCTAAAAAATAGACCTATGTGATCCAAATTCCCTACTTAACTTTCTATAATAAACGGATTTTCATCATACAATATTAAAAATTAAACTTGTTTCCGAAGGGCTTACTATGCGTGAGAAATCTTAGATGGAGTAGGGTACAAGAAATAGACCCATGTGGTTCAAATTGGATTCACTTATATTTTATGTCAAATTACTATTCTGAACAAATTTTCATCATGAAACATGAGACCTTTTTGCATGTAAGTGCCTCTTGAGAATCCTCGGGTGCGATGGTATCCAAGAAATAGACCTACACGGCCTAAAATGCGAATCTTTTCTGTCCACTTACTATTATGAACGAATTTTCGTCATGAAATATTGAAAATTCGACCTTTTTACCATACAAAGTTGCCCTTTTCGTGGCAACGGTTATATGAGAGAAGTTTCAAAAAGTTGCCCCAATCAAAACAAATTTTTCATACGAATTTAGAATTTTGAAATACTATTAGACAGCGAGTTTTGTCCACCAATTTTGAAAGTTGCAATATTTATGCGCGTGTGGGTTGCGGACGAAAGTGTCGACCGATCCGAATCATTTTCAAAGCGTTCGTCCTTGCATTGAAATTCATCAGCATATCAAATTTCTTTATCACATCATGTCATATCATCATATCATATTTCAGACAACCAGAAGGGCAGACAAGTTTAGCTGATGCCTCTGCCTCAAATCCTTCTGGCATAAACTTAACGTGCCCTAGTGTCGCAATCGGTGTAGGGTATAAAAAATCACTTTTTTATTAATGAAAATTTGCAGATCAACTTATAGATACCGATAAAGAATGTCATTTTATGGATACTCTAGACATCTCGAGCAAAATGAAATGATTTATGTTATAGATATGCTCTTTTATTACAATACCTTTTGGTTATCTTCTGCAGTTGACCTGCAATTCCAGGATCATGTAACTGATCTTCCAAGTCCGAATACTTATTTTCATCATTTGTCCTCGAATGATAGAGAATAGCGCAATTCATAATCAACTCAATTTCATCGCAAACTTTAATTTTATTGGAAGCTTCCGAGTCGCCCTTGCCCTCATATCTGCGCAACTGAGAGCATCAATAACTAATATTTTTCTCGCACTAAAGTGTTTTCTCTTCGCAAAGGCTTTTAAACGAAGATATATACTTTTGAAAAACGCTTGGCCGATTAAATGAGTTCGAAACCAATCGGCGTTACATTGGGCATTACCCTATAACTTCCCAACAGGGTTTTCTTGGCAGCGACTTTGCTCTCGGAAACTTTGGGAAAAGCCTGAAATTTCGAGGAAAACATTTCTTTTTTCCACATATTTTAGAAGGGGCAATTCAAGATCAATATATAAAAATCGCTGACCATGTCACCTGGGTAATTGTTACTTTACTCGTATTGTACAGCCATAATCATCTGTTTATACAGAGTCATCTGTAAATATCTAGGGGCACATATATCGTATAACAAGGACCTTAGTCGATCCAATCACTTTCTGTGAACATTAAGAGATTGTTTGCAATCATAGCCGCATTGTTAGCACCAACGCAAAAGCTTTTCTTTTTCCATACAATTGTTAAAAGTAAGCACCTAAGCTTCTTAAGCCTTAGTTACTTACCTTGACTTGAAAGTTCTTTTTCGCGTTTTTGCACAACATTAGTCGGCGAATGCTAATTTATCTTGGTCTTATTTCCGTCTTATTGTTTTTAGCTTATGCAAGCGTACAAGCGCATACTTTGTTTATTATTACCACAGCAACAGCGAGACGAAGACAAAAACTCTTCAGGGTAGTGAAGTTTTCAGTAATTTCATTAACAGTTTTAGCTCACTTTTCGAACGACACTCATATAAATATATAAAGAGCCAATATTTTCATAAATTTGGCTGCAACTGTCACTTCGCGGGAGATCTAAATAAAAAAATTTGTCTATGGAAAAAAATGTTGCGTATTTTTCTTTTTGTTAAACATAAGTTTGATTGCCTTAGATATTAGAATTTTTTCAGTATTATCCTGTTACGCGAAGAACAATTCGCATATAGGAACACAAAGGGCAAAACAAGGACTTCACCCTGACTTTAGTTCGCAATTTCTTGCTCTACTCTTTTTACACTAGTAGTAGACTAGTACAGCGGCATATTTTTATATGCAAAAACTATTGCTTTTCGTATATTTTTTTCCAGTAACGCTTGGCGATCTTGAAAAGTTCGTTATCTAGAAATCATTTAAGAAAAAATACATAACTGATCCACATGCATGATCCACATCCTGATGCACATATTTAAAATAGCTTTAAAATAAAACGATCCTGTATTTAGCTTGCTTTGGAATTGTGTATGCATATATATGTGTATCTATAAATATCCGTGTGTTTGCAAACATATACAGGTACAAACATGCGTATACACACATATTAATTTTTTCAATTTATTTGTCTACATAACAAAGACAAAATTTCAATATTAAAACTGATTGGTGTGATAATGCGATTCAAGAAACTGACAGTCGCCTTTTGGCATTGTAACCAGTCACCAGTCATAATAGTTTGCAACTGCATTTATTTGCCATAACTTTGGTGAGTTTGTATTCAATTTGGTATTACGGAGTAACACGATAACAATAAAACTTTTCAATATCAATTTAGTTAAAAAAGATAAGTCAGAAAAAAAGTGCTCGTAACTAGGCACCACGTGTGACGTATGGTGCCTCTGTGTCAATACCCAGAGTATGCTTCGATTATTGCAATATTTTGTTTTGCCATTTCACGGGTAAGTTCTCGATTGAAAAACGTTGAAATAAATCAATATTTAATATGCTGCCGATGATCCAAATTATTAGGTTATATCGAACATGACTTTCCAAGTTAGCATTCAATGTACCATTTGTAGCTCAGTTCGTAAAATATAATATATATATGTCATGTATGTCGTACACGTTTCATGGGCAAATAGGGGATAGGAAATGAAAAATGAACGACGAATAGCAGTAAATGGCAATAATTTTCGTAATTAAATCATAAAATTCAAATAAGTTATTCACATATGAAAGAGATGGTTAAGTCCATCAGTGCGCTACATTCCGAACTGCATGTTTTTCATTTTTTTACCGACTCACCAAATGCGCTGCCACTTACATTGCAAGTGGTGTACACGCTCGGCGGACAAGCCCCGTTTAGAAAAAATCACACACATCCTGTGTAGTAGTAAGTAATGAACATGACAACTCATTAAAATCGCTTCAAAACCTTTCACCTTAGGTATGCATGAAACCCGAAAAACGGGAGATCAAAACCTCACGCTATCAAATACTACTAGAGTACAACGTTATCCATGGAATCGAAATACGATAACTGCTAGTTATTAAAAGCAAATGTCTAAGCAGCAGTTCAAAAGCCCAATAGATTATATTCAATATAGTAGTTGGGATTGCTTTAAATCAGCTTAAGTCTGAAAGAGTCTTGAAATTTACCTGATTATTCATTTTAATGAAAAGGGAGCCTTGGAAAGGCAATAAGCTCCAGCCGCAACATTAATTTCAAAGGGCGTCTGAAGGATTAGGGCTTTAAGTAATAAGGTCGTTTGCCTGCTTGTCAATAAATGCATAATTCATCGTTCACAGTCACTATTGCAATCGAGATTTAAAAGCATTTGGCTTACGTCTTAAATAGACTTTAATTTGAGGTTTTCTTTACAGCAATGTTACCCAACAACACATTCTATAACACATACCAACATAAATAAACGCAAATTTTATAAATATACATATGTATATATACGCATCTCTATATGTATATATTTAACATTTTACATACATGCCACCATAAGATACCTCTCCTTTTTTCGAAGGACATAAATTGCTGCACGTACGTACACATGTGCATACATGCTTTATCACTTAATTTAAATTAAGAATTCGTAACTTTATGAAACGTTACTCGGTAGTTATAATTCTCATCAAAGTCAATCAGCAACTTGAACGAATGAATATGCATTCGGTTTTAAACACAATTAATAACTTTCCAAAACTACTCTGGTGTAAAAGTGTCGAGCATCTAGTTTAAGGTTTCCAATTTATTACTTCTGCCGTTATATTCCACATATACACCGTAACACTCATTTGCACGCACTTACACACTTACACACAGTTATTTATTATCGTATGCAAAATTTTCAATATTCAAATTGAATGAAATGAAAGCTAATGAAAGGTTTACGAACCTTTGAAAGCTTGACAGGTAGGTATCTTCTACGAGAATTTATGCTTTGTTTTTAAAAATTTTCATAAATCATTATTAAAATTCCTTTTGACTTGTTTGTTAACGATCTTTGTGGAGTAGCACTTCATCATATATGATAATGGATGATAATCTAAAAAATAAGTCAATAGCTATACAATTCATTCATCCTTCCATTACTTTAAGGAAAAGTTCAAGTAAAGTTTCTCGCAATTGCGGAGTACCATAAGCTCGTTAGTAGAAACTAATCGCTGAAAAGACGAAACACTTGTATATATATATATGTATATACATATAGTGCGCAAATTGAAAGTTAACGTTGCCTTCTAAAATCTACTTGTTCACTCCTTCAAACTTTGGATTGGACATAACGATGAGTGCTTGTAAATTTCAATTTCTGTACAAACTGCTTCTTAATTGTGTATCGAAGGGTAAAGGGCACGAGTGTCGAACAAGCAGCCAGTGTGGCACTTCATCTTAGTCTGTTCTAAACTGAAGCCACAGAAATGACTTGTGGTGAAAATGTGAGGAAATGGTTTCCGAAATTTCATTTTAGAAAGATGAAGTTCGAATTAAATCATCTACCACGAACCTTTTTAGACCTAATGAAACCGGCACTTCGGAAGGATATCAAACGCAGCTAATTGATTTTGCAGGTAAATGAACTTGAAAAAGTGATTTTGCTTTACGTCCACGCCCGTCCCGTGTCCTGCAAAAACAAGCCAGGAAGTGATCTTCATCTTGGCCTGAGAACATCTTCCGACTATGGCATATTCCCAACAATATGTCTACCAGGCCAGCAACTCTACAGAATTACGGATGTACCAGAGTGTGTTCATTATTTCTTCACCTCGGGACCGTAAAGTCTCTAACGCGAAAGCATCCACCAGTTGTCCGCTAATATTTCGATTATTAACCTTGGTAACAAGTATGTTCTGAATAAATCTGAATTCCATCAAAAAACGTTCACTTTGAATTTGCACACCCGCTATATACCTGTTGGGAACAATCATTTATGGATGGATAGTAAACTTTTACATGATAGTGTTTCGTAATTCAATAATTTTGCGTTGGGTACAAAAACACGTGAAAGTAACTTAATCAACAATTAAGTAAAATTAAAAAAAGTTTCTTTTGAAGCAAAAATAAAATATCTGTAGACTCTCTACAAAGTGATACGTTATCGATATGACTGATATGCTGTGCATTTTCTATGTGTTTATAAATCTTCAATTTTCATTCGAAAATGTAGCGCATAGTAACGGCTTCAGTTAATGAAAACAAAAATTAAAATGGTTTTGGATCAAAATTAATCGCGATAGTAAGAGGCAGCAATCCCAATGTAACCTTGTAGATGTCTTGTTAAAAATTTCAATCATTCATTGGTTCAATTTTGACAAAAATTTATCATCTTGGATGAACGGCAACAAACTATCGAAGAAACATTTCTTTGGTCCTTAGCAATAACCATTTGTTGGGAAATTTAAAATGTGTATATATTTCTCATAAGAGATGATAGGACGTTCGTCTGATCATTCCTCGGCTTAACATATATACGTAATCTAAATTCTCATATGTTAAATAATGGATGATTAGTGAAATCAATGTCTATGATCGATGAAAAGGAATGAGTCAAGCAACTGATAAAAAGTTGCTTATCTATTACCGGTTAGGTATTAAGCGTTTCCCAGTGTTGGTAGCTCGTTCTCTATGTCTAAAAATACCTCACCTGTTATGACTTTTATATCGTTCTTTACAAACTACAATTAGTCATTACCTGTTAATTATTACTCAGTATCTGTAGTTCGTTATCCATATATAAAAATCGGGCATACAATATACCTCCTCTATGCTTTATGTATCTCCTCTTAAAACTGTCTATTATCTGTTAGCTATTAACCGTTGCCTAGTGTCTGTGGCTCAAAGTCCCTTATTCATTATGTCTTCTCGGCCTACAAATTTAATTTAAAAATCTTTTAATCCTTATGCATATAATATGCCGTCCCTTAGAAGATGCCATCAACCGCCAGGCTGCGTAGTTCATCCATCATTTATATATTTAAAAATACATTAAAAGTTCTTCATTATTCAGCCACTTGTTCCCCGAAAAAGTTCTACTTGTAGGAAAAGGCCATAAAAAGTACCCAAGCCGAACATTTATTAAATATTTGATAAATTTGTTAAATATGTAAAAATTCTCTTCTACCGTAAACATACTTAAACACATACTTATGCTTGTGTACACAAAAACACATACACACACAGACACACACACGCTTATATATACACACTTGCAAATGAGATTTATGTACTCATTAAAAGTTTTTCTTTCTCTTCGTCTCTGATACACGCAATTAAGTCGATATTTTAGTTTGCACCCAAAAAAGTAAAAAGAAAAAAAATAAAAAAAAAAAATGGTTTCTCTTATCAGCAACCGTAGAAAGGAAAGTTTTGCAAAAAGAAAATATAAAAAAAAAAAATCATGTGAACGATGTCACTTTTTAGATTTTTCACAATTTATTCACATATGATAGCGTTATGAGCTCTTATAAGTTTTTATATAATTTTGCGCCGTAAAAAATTAATGTAAAAAAGAAAATAGAAAAACGATAAAGAAATATAACGACATGTCGAACATTTAATTCAGCGGAAAATGCGAACAAAACATCATCCAAAGAAGTTTAACTCAATAGAATTACTAATAATAATATTTAAAAAGATTCCCTTTATCAAAATTTCGAAAAATCGATTTATGTGCTCGATGACCTTGAAAAAAAGGAAGGGCAAGAAAAATTGCGAATGAAAATTTTTCTGTTGACCCTAATCGGACGACATTGAGCCTTTGAGGTTTATTTGACTTTTGGACTTAAATTTTTTTAATGTTTCACAAGCCGCTTTTAACTCTTACCGTTAACTAGAAAAGAAAAACAAATATTGGTAAATTTGCCGTTAGCCGTGTGATGTCAAAATTAACCCGTTTCATTTTTCTAACGAATTGTGGCGCGAAGTGACTCACAGACTCAGAACCAAAATGAAATCCCATCTGGCGGATAAGTAGCATCCAATAAACTCAAAAATTGCGACACGAATGTGTAAAGAAATTGTGCTTGGCATTTTAGGGCCGCAATCGCAGTATCATTTTCAATAATTTCCTTACAAACCATTAATTGAACCAAATCTTATGCAGAACTTTCAACCCAATTCTAACGGTTCTCCTGACCGCAAAAATTGCCCTGTAGCTTTCAAATTTGGAATAAACATAAACTGTTCTTGCACGCACGTTGGTGTTGAAAATGGCCTAAATTGGTCATAGCACACGACTACAGTGCAAGATAAACTGACGGTACCTCCGCTTTCTGGGTTTTTTGGTCGTTACCTATAAACTACGGTTAAAATTTCCGCGTGTATTCGGCAAAAGTGGAAAAACTCAATTACGACCATCCAATGTTCAAGCGTTTTCGTTATTTTTCGTTATTCGTTTTTTTTTTTAGCATAAAGGTAGTGAACATAATTCAAAATTAAGAAATATTTGGTCTGCGTACAAAGGCTGATGTGTATAAATAGGCTGTTTGGATAAATTTGCGTTTAAGATGGGGGCTCCTTTCTGGCTTTGAAGCTTAGAACCTCAATCCTAAAAAAAATTCTCCATTTCAAATACTGTAAACAAACGACTCTGATATAACCACGTGTGGTGTGAATGTTCGAATCAAATTCACAAGACGAAGATTATAGAGAAGCAAAACGTTTGCTAAGGATCCTAAGGATACTTTTTGCACGATTTAATAAAACACATTGCGTAAACATGATAGAGATGGAAGCACCTTTCAAGAAGCATTCCCAAATCCATTTTCCCAAAAATCAAAACAAGTAGTAAATAATGCTTGTTTATCTCTGGATTTAAAGATGTGTCCATCAGACCGTGAATGCCTAAATCTCTGCTTGCTAAAGGAGTTAGTGTTAATCGAATATGATAAGGTACACGTTTCTATAGAACTCATGGACACACTGTGTTCTCCCTTCTATGAAAGATATTGAAGATGAAATGAACAAATGCTTTTTCTATTCTCCGCTCGACCTGTGAAGGTGTTGCTAAAGCTATTAGCTATGCTTGCACATTACAAATTTGTATGTAGACTCGTCACGAAGGGAAAATTTTTCGCTAGTTTTATAAAATTTTATTGCCTTTAAGTAGCAAATTTTTCCAATACTTTTAATTTAGAAAATGAAATAAAAATTTAATTAATAACTGACGCCTTTAGCCTTTGACCTAAGCACAAGTAAGAAAGTTATATTTGGTCGTGACCGCATCTTTTATATCCATCCACCGTTATTCCAAAAAAGACAGAAGTAGGAAACAATTATATTTTCATGTAGCCTAAGATGGAGTGGGGACAGCCGATTTTTTTATTTTGGAAATAAAAGTTTTTGCCGCATAGGCGTGTGAGCGTTGTGGGCGTGTCCTTGCAAAAGTTTAGATCCCTACAAAATTCTGTTGGAAATTTCTAGGCGATATATTAATTTTCGCTAACGGGAAAAGGTTTACCACAGATACTACACCATTGTGCAAACAAACAGATGGACAGACAGACGGATTTACGTGCATTCGAAATTTTAAACGGGCTAAGAATTTATATACTTTGTGGGATTTTTTAAGCTTGTTTCTGCTACTTTCAAAGGTATTGAAAAAAAAATTCAATTTTAACATTCTATAATATTGGGTAGGCGTGGTCAATTTTTCCCATTTTTGTAAGAGTGCCACAGCATTGTACTGAAAAAAAACTAATTTTTCATTCCGTTTGAAAAACACACGTGTTCTCAGTTTACGTGGTGCGGTAAGTCTGTCCTCCGACCGATTTTGCCCATTTTCAATATTAATCCGCGTGCAAGAACTGCCAATGTTTCTGGCAAATCTAAACTCGAAGCTTCGTTTTTGTGGCCAGAAGAATGTTTACAACAGACGAGCATGCTTGAATCGATTTAAAATTTGATACTGATCAAGAATATATATAGTTTGTGGGGCCTCTGATGCTTCCTTCTGGGTGCTGCAAACGTTGTGACAAAATGAATATACCCCTCATCGTTCGGTGATAAGTATAAAAAAACATATGTAGAGATCAGAAACGTGATGAGAAAATGCGGTCAACATTAGTCGTTCTGCCGAAAGAGGACAACGGATAGCATTCCTGGAATTCCGTATCGCCATAACCAAATAGCCAGAATTTAATTAAGTGAAATGTGTAGAACGTATACGAAGCAAAGTACTTGGCTTCTGAACTGCCGCTCACAGCGAAAATATAATGTCCTCCAAATTGAATTTCATCTAAAACAAAACCGTTACGATAGTGCAACAAAGTTAAACAGACACAAAGGCTTGCTAACGGTATCTCCACTTAATTGCATATAGTTAGCTAAAAGCAACGCACTTTTCCATCTAACATACATGAAGTGTTTATGTTCAAACAAAATAAAAATTTTATCATGACCAAGAAGCTTACATATCCACGAAAGAGGGCATACCTTGGAAACTCTCTTATTTAGGGAACCAATTAAAACAAAGTTGTGCGAATTAAAAAAAAAGTCAAAGCACTACAGTCTGTTAGCTGACTTATCCCGTTTCAACACAATAAAATTCTTCGGTCCTTTTTATAACAGAACTTTAGAAATGATAGCTTGTCTGCCTGCATGCTATTCACGAGAGCATTCGTATATAATTTTCGTCGTAAAGCACTAAAGATTAAAATATTAATTATTATCTGTTGACGTCGAAGGTTATCACAGTATGTATGTATATGTCAAATCGCTGTTTTAAACTTTCAGAATTAGACCTTCCTATCATAAAAGGGCTTATATTTAGAGGAATGTTTCCATGGAAGAGAGATCAAATTGTGAACCCATCCCCTTTCAAATTATCTGCACTTACGCAGTAGGTCAATAGTAGTAGGTAGGTAGGTAGATAGGCAGGTTTGCGAGAAATTTTCAAATTTTCGAACTTTTTTCTTAAGTCTATCTTAACTCTTTCTCCTGCATGTTACATACATTCGCATTAACTTAATATATCTTACACCACAAGTATGTAATTTGTTTGTTATCGTTGTCAGGTTTTCAAGATAGAGAAGCCTTTGTGACACAACTGTACGGTACAAAGTCTGATTGTTTTTCAAAAACGCTCGAGACGAGACCGAAATGGAAGACAACTTCACTAAAATAAGGCTAAGGAAAAAAGTGTCAAGGACAAATTAAATATATGTATATGACCTAATAAGCATTCTAGGGCTTTGTTTAGCGGATTATGTAGATTTTTCAAAAATATTTTATTTATCTACTCACTCCACTTTTGTCTATGCGATGTTTACTTCGACGAGATACAAAATTGCAGAGAATGATTAAAACGATAAACGATTATATTCGCTTCCCATCTTTTACCGACCAGAAATATATATTTATCTGAGATGAATATACAAGCGGCTGCTTTAAATTTTAGTTGAAGATATGCTCGAAATTTGTTCGTGGCATTTAATTGTTGTACACGTATCTTGGAACTATTTTTAAAATGTCAGAGAAGATCGCCTTGAAAATAAGTTAATTATGTGTTTTATTTCAATTCAAAATTCAATCTCACTAATAAAAAACATCAAAAATATTTTCTCCCCAAGACCTTTTAATATTCTCTTAGAGCAGACCATGATTTAATGTAAACATATTCGGTTCCTTTAGTAAAGCGAAGATTTAATAATTCCTCCTAATGGAAAGCATTTTATATTAACCAGGGGCTGGGTATATCTTATTGTTCTAACCTTATCTATGATGTCGTTATAATAACATCCAAGAAGCTATGCATTTCAACGATCTTTTCCAACCTCATTACAACAAACCCCTCTTATTTTATCAATAATTTATTTACATATAAGTAACAAATTTATCAAAGGCTATGAGCTAGAGTGACCATTGAAAATAGCGTATTACCTCTTTCCCACTGAATTATTACTTGACAGAGCTCTTTTACGAGTCTTCCTCTACGGATTGCAACGAGTTTAATTTTACTGATACCTGATGCTGTTGGTATGGGGATTGGATGGAGTGATAAGAGGAAGTGCTATCTTTTGTTCCTCTATATCTCTGTTCGAACTTAATTGTTGTTCCCACTTGTTTAAACAACGTTCGAAATCAGCTGATATGATTTCGAATGCAATAATCCTTTCCTCTTCCATTAACAGTTAATATTGAACCTGCGGTATTTTGCTAAGAAAACTTAACAAGATCAGAGTAACTTGACGGGTGGGACCAAAATCAACTTGAGACTTTAGTTCCCACAGCATATGCGAAAGTATAACTTTCTGTCCCATTGCACTGAGATTATGTTTGGGTCAACCCTTTAAAAATTGTCTCAATGCTGACATCGAACTTAGTTACATAACAGTCTGTTGCCCACTTTGCTGCAGTTATGAGGAAAGGCTTTCTAGAACAACCAGCTTTAGCCAGTGCATTATAAACCCGAGTTGATTGCGACTCCTGCTCCTAATGCGAACAACAATTCCTACAGAACATGCTGAGGCCGCTTAATTGCCAATTGCTTTGATTTGGAATTTTCCGTTTACTATTCATATTAACTTTTATTGACTCAATTAATTTTCCGTAATTTGCAATCGCAACAAATTTTTACAAAAAACTGGACATAGTTGCCCCTCTCCACACACTTTGAAAATGAAAAAAAATTGATATAAAATTTGCATAGGCATACACCAGCATGGTATGCGGTATTCAATATGAATCGTCTCCTTGGTAATGAGTATTGATAGACAAATGAATGATGAAACAGAAGAAGAGAAGAAAAAAATTTCTATGTATGAAAAAAGAAATAAAAAAGAAAATAATCAAGCATCACTAATGTATGCTCAATTAATCTTAGGATTTATCTCCGTTTGCTAACCTCTTTGAGTTATCCGTTTTCGTAGCTTTAAAAGTTTTGCAAACTGATGCAATCGTAAGTTGATATTTGGTGTTTTAGTCCAACAGATGAAGTTCCAAAATAGGTGCAAGCATTCTCTGTTAGTGTCTGTATAATGTTTTTTCATCATCACCATTATCACTGCAAGCTTAGAGAACTCTCTGTAAGTTGTTGGTTTCCAAGCAAAGAAAAAAAGCATACGGAGCTCAATGAATTTCGAAAGGATTCCATAACTTATGTCTGTCTAATCCTGATACGTATCCTCTGTAACTGTAATTTTTCACTCAAGCGCACTTTTCTAGACGGTTATTGTTACTAATGTACTTAAGGCGTTGCTATTTTTTCCCTTGTATATTGATCTCTCGTTTAACGGACTAACTAATGGACTTTTCAACCGCAATCCTCCCAGCATTCATGCACTCCTTATTACTACGACTTTCCGGTATTAATAGGGAAGCAATCCTTAAATAGCGCACATCTACTTATTTGAAAGTTCGCAAGAAGAGGCTTAATTCGTTTTCATGACGCACGTAACAAGGAGCTGAAAAATTAGAAAAATCTTCAAATCGAAATCGAAAACTCTCTTATGCAGTTATTGAAAACTGCCGAGTCATAGCGTACATGTGTTTTTGATGTTAAGGGCTCGTAAATGATATTGCAATGCACTTACACTGTGACATGTAGCTTTTGACAATGATAGCAAAATAGTTAGTTCGTTTTTTTTGTTTTTGTCAAAAAGTAAAGAGTACGAGTGTATAACGCTTCGCTGATTGACCACATGTTTATGTTTTTTCTAAGCCTATGAAGTTTTAAATGCAAATCATTCACACATTTAGTTGAACATTAAAGTAAACGATTATTAATTTTATAACGAAAAAAATTTACTTGAATTTTTTTCTTCTTTTCCATTTTTTCCATTGCACAAATTTTATACGAATGTATAAAAAGTTTATAGTCCGTGTACAAATTCATATGAGCGTATAAATGCTTGCATGGTTTTTACGCATGTATGCGATTGATTGTGTGACCACTTTTATTGAAAATTTATTAAATTTTCACAGACACGTCAAGAGAGCATACTTGTTGTTGTTCATATGCTGATGCGATGTGCACAATAACGATAATTGTTGCACTTGCAGCGTATGCAACTATTTAGAACTTCACTATGTTTACGGTCACGTATGATATTTTTTCCTTAATTATTGAAGAACTTTAAATATGCTAAAGCTCTTGACCATACCCACTGATTGCATTGTCGTTATATACCTCTTCTTCTTGTTTCTCATAGCATTACCCATTGCCTTATTTGCCGGTATTCGATACCGTGCTTTACTCAGTTTTAATATAACATAACCCGAGGAAAGGAGAAAGAAAAACGAGAGGGACGCATAAAATATATATTAAACGGAAACGGAAACACTTATTCAATACCACTTCCTTCCTTTTACTTATGCAATACGGATTGCAAGACAGACAGACAGGCAGACAGGTAAATGTTAGTGTTGGTCTAAACTGTTTCATGTAGAAAAAAAAACCAAAAAAATCTTTTCTTCTTTTATTACATACCACCTCGATTTCTACTCATATTTGCCACTTCTAATGGTTTGATAGTCTAGGCAACTTGCACCTGGGCCTTCGCAAGAATACACAAAACAAAAAGACAACAAAGAAAACAAAGAAACAGAACACATGCAATATAGTGTTGAAAAAAAAAGGGGCGGCGGGGGGAAGTGAACATTAATTTTTGTAACGTGAATCCACACAATTGACTGACAAGCAGGTGCTACCACTACGGTATTGTTGATGATAGCACTTTTTGCTTACTTTTTACATCATCACACTTTAATGTTGCCAAGTGTATTAAATTCATCATGTTGCTGGCGATGAAATGAATGCTTTAAAGGATTAAAAAATGCTCTCAAATTATTTTTGACTAACAGTAGATCATGTTGTCATTACATTTACATTCTACCCTATTTTTCACTCCAAGAAAAAAAAGGCTTTCAAATGTATTTTGCGTTTCCATTGTCTATGTTTTGACAAGCGGTGTCACAATCAATTATAAGAGGAATTAAAATATAAAGAATATTTTTAGTGTAGAAAGTACTGAGCCTAGGAACACAATTACATTTAATTTGCTTCAATATTGAATGAATGCTAGCTATGTTTGCAGCTGCATAACGATTGCAAGCAATTCGTACATTATTTGATATAATAAAAAAGACGTGTCAAGTCATCCTATATAGTGAAGAACTTATGCTCTATTGCCTCCTATTAAGATATGGCAGAGAGTGACTGCAGAATGAAAATCTTATTTTCAAAAAACTGCCAAACCATGAAAGGACTCTTAAGCCTTTGGATTTGAAATCCTTTTATATATTTATATATTTTATATATTTTATAGTTAAAAAACAAAAAGTGAAAATATTAAAAAAATTAGATAAGTCTTTCACTTCTTCGACTTTCGTATGCATTACCGAAAAATAGTTTCTTACTAATTCCGCGACACCAACTGGAATTTCTTAAAAAGAACATTAGCAGTCCCATGGGGTAGCAACGATCTAAGCAATGCAATCTGAATTGTTTTCAGGTGCATCCGCCCGTCCTTCTGTCAATCCGTTAACATATATGTTGTTATTGTAGATGTACATATCAAGCTTGAGTATAAGATTGACAAAATTGCAAATGTGTTAACAAAGGGCAATAATGGCAACGTGTTATTGTTGGTTTAAGGTATGAAGTTTTCAATAATTAATTTTTTACAATCGTGTTCTAAAATACTTAAGATTTCTTGAAAGTAACAATCTCTACATGCAATCTCTGCATACTTCACTGACGTTCTATCAAACGTATAAGGCGGTACGTAAATAAACACATTGCCACTTGCAATACTGCTTCTACATGTCCCATTGTCATACACGTCTGACAGGATATCTCTGAGAAATTTACTATTCCAACTCAGGCAGTAATGAATGGTTACGGGCGCTTGAATGTGTTATTTTTAGTTCTATTAGGATTGCGTCGGTAAATATAAAGTAATGTTTTGCACATAATCTAAGACAACCATCCATAGTTCCATGTGAAAATGACCGGATTTCACACTTTATGGGGTCAAACCTTGGTTGACATCATCTTTTTCACTATATTTACATATAATTTTTAAATGCTTCTTGCGCTAAGATTTAGCCACATCGACTACAACAATGCTACAACTTATACCACTTATGTTCTCGCTGAAGACTTCTTCTTTATATTCAAATCCATGTGTATGTTTCTAGCTTTGTGACAGTGGAAATATCAGCACAAATAACGGACGGATATGCTTAAACAATATTTACATATATATAAGGGTTTTCTGATGAGAGTCTACGAATTCTTCTTTCTTCTTCCCTTCGCTTCGGTGATGAATAATGACGCTTCAAGTGTTTCGTGTATAAAGACCACCTATAGTTGCCTCTATTGCCCTTTTTAGTAGATTCAATTAAACCTTTGTGAAAATGTCTACGTCTCTGGAGTAAAAACATATTCCAAACGCATTACACTGTACACTCCGTTCTTAAATGTTTCAAAGCTACAACTTTAGACTATTTCCTTCCTGTTAGTAATTCCAGACCTGTAGGTGTTTCATAATAGGAGTGAATTTTTTTTTGTTTTGTATCCCTAACAGCATAGTAGTTATCAAGGTTTCTTTTTGCCTTTTTTCTCTGTTTTGTTATAGACAGCTTTAAGAATTTTATTATCTTCGCTCATGAGCCCAACAAAGCATACCAAAAACGCTTTCTTCTTCGCTTCTGAAAACCGAATTAAATATATATTGCTATGGATATAAAATAATTACTGCGTCATCCAGGGGTTTAGGGTTAGCTGATCCTGCTCTTTGAAATAGCAAAATACTATCTACTAAGTGCTACCTGCCTCTTGTTAGAATTAGTTACTGCTCAAGGAAAACATACTTTCAAGCTCAATAAACGAAAGCTGAAAACACTTTGGTTGAAACAAGAGAAACTAAAAATTCTCCTGAGACTGGGAGTAGGAACAACATCACCAGCTGAAAGATGGATTAAATCCTCGCACTTTCTGCAAGCTTAACAAAGACAGAAAGTTTCGTTATCAAAACCACACCCTTGTTGCTGACAGCTAAGCATTCCGAGCTATATCAATCTGGTTGACAAGGTTTTCGATTGTTGGACTGACTCCCACTTCTAATCAAGTCTGAAGGATACAAAAAAAAAAAATCTTCGCTTTACTTTATGTATAGTGTTTTTGTTTATTACATCGCCTGTGCAAGTCTGCAGTTTATTGTTTTCTATTATTTAGCCATTTATGTTATTTTCATCAAACCACAAACCTTTGTTTCTTCCCTTTTGCTTTTAATATCAAGAAGTCTATGCTTATCGATAGAAGCAGTGCAAACAGCAACAATATAAAAGAAAATATTTAACCTTTGCTTACTGCAACAATAGCGATAAACATAAAGATAACCAATTACTCCAAGAACAGGAGGAGATTGATAAAAGGAAAGGAAGAAATCTAGCAATGAACAAAGGATATGATTGGCAATGCATGTTGTTCTTTTTCCTTTAATAACAAGAAAGAAATTATATTCGGCTTTGTTCGAATCACTTAATATCTATCGTTAGTGTGTTTACCATATTTGATTGGAACATAGAGGGAAGATCGAGTCGCTCGAATATATTGCACCCTGTAGATATTTTTAAGAAAACCCACGTTAACTTACTTCGCCTTATTGTAGACGGGAAGCCTTGATACCATTTAGTCGTTTTGCGTGCATACCTGGCAAGAGGATATTATTGTGAAACAGCTTAATCTTAATCTTTCCAGTTGAAAGTACTTCACTTAATTTATTAAAGAGGATGGGAATTTTAGGTCCGCTAATATCTAAGGATCAGACTTATCAACTGAAAAAGGCTAAAATCAAGTTTGCAGATCGTGTAGTGATCATTTCAAGACACGGACATAGGGACAGCGGGACAGCAAGCCACTGATGCATATTCGTATTGCTTCTACACATTTTGCAAATGTTACACATCGGCTGTTCTGGACATACGGAAGTTATTTACACTTGATTTGCTATGCAACGAAAAGGAAAAAATTTTAGAATTTCTTCGTTTTAATCAAACATCGAACTTTTATGTTGTCGGCAACTATACCACACAAAAATATTTTTATGATATATTTATAAAAAAAAAAAGAAAAAAAACAAAATAGAAAAATAGAAAAAAATTTTTTTAAATTAAATTTGTTGTGTGCAACATAATTTAAAGTAAATTAGCGGAATTGATTACACTAACTTACCCATACAAACGCACAAATCCGCAATCGCTATTACATCCGTAATTATGCCACAATATTTTCAGTTAATTTTCTCGCTCTCAAATAATGGCCACTCACATGCAGTTAATTAGTTTATGAATTTAAAATTAAAATGTTCTTTTACTTTATTCGTTTTTCTTTTTTCATTTTTATTTCACTATTCAATGTTTTGTGCTTGTTTCGCACTGTGGCACATGACAAATAAAATTATTTGAATATATGCACAATTTTTTTTTTTTTTTGTTTTTCTACATTTCGTAGATAAACTCATTATGCATCGGAAGCGTACATATTTGCATGTGTGAATGTGAAGCAATTACATTGTGACACTAATTATATTGTGTATGTATTTGCTTTGTTGAATTGTATTGGCAAAGCGATGCAGCAAATGAGGTTTATTCATACAATAAAAAACAAAACACAAAAAAAAAAAAGAAAGAAAGAAAAAAATACTAAACTTTATTGTGTAGTAAAAGTCCTTTCTTGTCTAATACAAACACAATAAATGCAACATACGCTTATGCATAGAAATTGTAATTAGTAATTATTTCTGAGTTAAAGGGAATATATGTGCAGGTGTTTTATGTCTATGTTAGACTTACACTAGAAAAAAATCAAAGAAATCCATTGTGGCATTCGCATGCCTAGGTAAAGCAGGTATCAGTGAACGCCTCAATAATCAACATACAACAATGTACGTGTTGTCTCGCATTTCGTCGTGTAAAGGACTTTGCGGCTACTTTTAAGTCGAGAACAGATGTCTGCAATTTGCAGAATACTCCTTTAATAAAACAATGTTCGAAATGCATTCATTAAAATGTATTTCGCTGCTAACAACACGTTTACTCATCTTTAACCATCTTTCTCATCCGCTTTCCCTTAATGCTCTCAGTTACAATAGATTGTTTTCCTCAAAGTAATTTTCGGAAAATTACCTTTCAAAAACGAAAATGAAAAACTCCACATCATCTGATTACGTTACATCTGTAATCACAGTAATTGGGCTGCACAATGATGAACAAAGCTAATCGCAAATAGTGAAAGCGTTAAGAGTCAACCTTAAAAGAAATGCTGATCCGTTTAGCTGATCTTTTAGAACTCATACTTTGAATCTAGAGTAAGAGGTACTTCATTTTAACGAAACACTCCTTGATGGCAGAACAGAAGGTGAAAAATCAATTACGTTTTATGCGTCGGCTTTACTTCTTTGTACCGTTCGTATGCTTTTGTCTTCTAGATACGCGTTTCGGCATAGATCTTACGAAATATTTTCAACACGAAAATGCGTTTGGAAACACAACTCTTAAAATAAACTCCCAATACCCAATAGGACAAGTAGAACAGCAAGCGGGTGCGCGGTGCCACTATATAATCCCCACTGCCGGCTTATTGAAAATTTTGTATTTACGCTCTTTATTATTAACACCACAATTGATCGGCAGTTACAGTCAGAGGACTCACAGAGGGACCCACATAAAATTTGCGTAAAACTCACCACATATTTCCTACTCATCCAGGGAATAAGAGGAAAAGATATCTTTCTTTCTTCCTTTTCTTTCGTGTTTGCGAAATTCTACGTTACTCATCAATCTTATCTTCATTTGGATGGATTTTTTTTTTTTTTTTTTGGAAAGGTTCGTCAAGATCTTCGATCTTTTCAATTTTTGTAATTAACATTTGTTTTCCATAGAAATTTGCAAACAAATGATATGCGTTGAGGTAAAAATAGAAAAGACTGCTGGGTGAAGCAGCAATTTGAAGTTCATTTGCTCCGCTGTGAGTACATGAAGTTTCGATTTAAAAAACACCTTTCTCATGCTCAAATATCCGAGCAAAAGAGTATAGTTGTGATATTCGTATGATGTCCATTATCTCATAACGTACATTTGTCCAAAATAAAATTCAATATTTGCTTGGTCTCACGCAATCACATCTTTTGGATGTCTATTACGTTCAGCATTACCGGTAACTGTGTTTAAAATTAGCAAACCACCGGAACACTGTTGCTTTGAACGAAGAAATGTTGTCATAACATTTTTCAAATCAATGCTGAATTTGAACGACGTTTTTCCCCATCGAAACGTTGTGTTTGATCAAATGTTTGAGTTTAGAAATAATAAAAGTAAGCGACGCTTAAAACGCGATACCTCGCAAACGCATGAGTGAATTGGTATGAAATTGGTATGAAACAACTGGGATTTTACGTTGGGAATGACGTCCTTCTTTTGAAAAGTTGTTAGACGAAAAAATGAATTAAGCAAGTTTTTTTGGGGGAAAGAGGGATGTTTCTTTTGGACCCGTCTCCCTTTTTCTTATGCTAATTTTTCTATTAAATTATTTTACCTTGAATTTGCTTAGTATTTTCTCGGTTCAAGTCGGACAGTTTTTGCGACCATCTGCCATAGAACGTCCTATTTTGAAAAGTCGTTATATGAATAATTTTAAGGTGATTATAGGGTATTTTGTGGTAGACAGTGTTTTGTAATGCTTTATTATGTGTTTGTTCGTTTTTCCCAACCGTGAATTTAATTGCACTTTTCCCCAACCAAGTTTGCGTTCACGATACAATGCCTTCACATACATGTTGAACTTGTACTGAATGTCGCTATTGAAAATCGTTCCGATTATATCACTTTTTCGACCACGTCCCAAGCAATGAAAATTTGTGATATGAAGGTAGGATGGTGTTGGCAATTAGTGGTAAGCCATGGCCCACCATAGTGTTTCTGATTGTTTTTCAAATAAAATTTTTCAACCAAATAAATTGACTCATTACTTTTAAATCTCTGTTTCGATAATCACTGTTTGTGAAAACATGTCGAAGCTTTCTTTTGATTGGTCCAATAAATTGAATGGCCGGTCGATATTCTATACGTATTGCGTTGAATGTTTTAAATTTGTTTTAAAACCGCAAACTTTGTCTTAAATGCTTTTCTTTTATTGTGTAAGGGATTAAAATATACAAACTATAAAGTATCTCATCATCATCATCATCTTGCTTTAAGTAATTCCTTTGAAAAGTTCAAAAATGAAAAAGTTTACAAAGAGCAAAATGTTAATAAACAAACCCAAGGCTTAGCAGTGATGTGCAGGGCGCTTTGAATGGCTTTCACTTGAATCAATAATTGATAGTTGGTTAGGTAAAATGAATAAACAATGCATACATTTGCATAAATTTACAACATTATTAGTAGCGAAGCAGTAAAGCATGAAGCATGCAAAGTAAATACACAAAGAGGGACAATACAGCCAACCGACGGAAAAGTAAAAGTTGCCGTTTTCTAATGAATATAATTCCAATCAGTAACAAGACCGCGTTTTTAAGATCCTTCAATGAATTTCTGAGTTACGTACACTTATCAGAGTCAAATGACAATCTGATGAACATTTTTTTAAAAGTTTATGTAAATTCAATGAAAACGTGTTTGTCTAATGATTAAATACGAAGGTCTTCGCTGCAAAACAATCAGCATTAATTCTTCTAAGTTCTAAGTGCTTGGAGTATATGCATAGTGAAAAGAATGCATTTGTGCGTAGAAAAGCATTTTATAGCTCGAGGGACATTTTCAATTAGTCGAAAAATGGAATTATTTAAAATTCTCTTTGTTGAAGTAAGGAAAGCTTTTTTTTTTTTTTTTGTCTTAATTGCTTTGTAAATGTTTTAGATGCCTCTTCCCATTTTAATTCCATTTCATCTCTGCAAAAAAAAAACTTTTTTTTTCCTTGAATTACTTCAAGTAAAAGAAGAGTGCAATGTAACCTTTAATTTCATTTTCATATTTTTCACATAAACCATAAACCTGTGAGTGCAAAAAAAAAAAAAAAAAAAAAAATTAAAAAAAAAACTTTATCATGAAGAATTCACATTTCAGCTTATAATGGAATTTGGAAATGGAAAGTTTTATCTGGAATAACTGAAGCATTTATTAAAAATTACGATTAACTTTTACATCTGCCTAAAAAGCGCTTCGCTTGAAAAAATAGTAAAGAAGAAAAGCAAAAACCCGCAATTCGCTTTATGAAATGGTTTTTTATTACGTCAAAAAATGAATATTTTGAAAGTGTCCGCGCAAAGATTGAAAATTAACCGCAATTAATTTTAATTATGTTAATTATATTATTACACAATAATAATTTCTGTGTTTCTACGTTTTTACGTTGCTTACACCCATCGACGAGGGATGAGAGATATATTCATTTTGCCAAAACGTTTGCAATGCCCAAAACGAAGCTTCAGAGACCCCACCCAAAGTATATACATTCTTGGTCATCATCAAAATCTAAATCGATTTAAGCATGTCAGTCCGTCTGCCAGTCTGTCTGTATGAATATGTATCCGTGTGTCTGTCTGTCTGTGTAAAGTCTGTGTTAAACATTCCCCTGTGTCTCTCTGCGTCTGTGTGTCTCTCCGTCCGTGCAAGATAATAAATGAAGCATTGATTGAGCTAACAGAAAGCGATTTGGTAACAAATATATCTTTTATTCGTATCTTTGTTAACACATTAGCTGCAACTCTGCCTGTTATTAGAGCCTAACCACCTGATCGTATAATACGTATCGCATCTCTTCTGCTTCGTCTTAACTACTCATATATATCTGCATCTACATAACTCGTGCTTCCTCCCAATAGCACCTTTGCTTCTTTGTATTTTATAATTCATGTGTTTATTCTGCCTATACTTTGTCCATATACCGTACAATTTGATTTGTTGCCATCTTTTCTCAGACTGTTGTTGTTGTTATTATTATTATTATCATTTTTATTACATTATTACTTACGTGTCCGCTTAAATCACATGCTAAGCTTTGTGCTCAACTTCTCTGTCTCTGTAGCAATGCTTCTGCCTATACCTGCTTTTCACTCCAATTCGGACTCACCACCAATGCAATTGCTTACGTATCTTATTTACCTTCACTTTTCATCTTAGCAGCTTCACCTTATATTAAATAATAAGATACTCATAATGACGGCAAAAGCCTGGTCTAACTTTATATTTCACATGTTTTATAGGCTTACGTGCACTTTCTTTTTCAAAGTTATTACTAGTGCGCACATATTTATATCGCTGCAGGAGCTGCTGCATGTTGTTTATGATTATTCTCAACATTTCAACTATCAAATGTTTTTAAAGCCACACATAAGTTCGTGCAATGACGTACATCTTATGGTTGTAACGTCAGCTCAATATTTTTACTCTGTATTGATTTGCAATAAGAAGAAGAGCAGCACAAATATATATAAAAATAATTTCAATTAATTTAACGTCGTAGCCAAAAGACATATGGGAACCTCACGCTAGCAGTAATTTGGAATTACATTTTATACTCTCCACCGAAGAGGATATACTTATTTTATCAAAGCGTTTGCAATATTCGGAAGGAAACTTCAGCAATCCTATAAAGTATAATGTTGCTCTTGTATGAAACTTAGAATGAATTTAAACAGGTCCGCCCATCTATCTATCCGTCGGTCCGTCTTTAATGTCTACGGTAAACAGTTGTGAAAATCCAAATATCAGCTATTCCTTCAACAAAATCGCAAATCGGAGGAAACCCGTGCAGGCAGGTTGTTATAGAAAGGACCTAAATCGGCCAATGTGCACCGTTACAGGACAACATAAACATCTCTATCTTGTAAAAAAGTTTAAGTTTTTCACTAAAGCTGATATAGAAATAAAACTCTCCGCATATGCTCGATGGATAAAGCTTAGCAGCAACGGGAAAAGTAGGCGTCGCTAGCCCAGCATTATAAAGTATCGAAATTCCGATTTTTCGCTTTTTGTTTTCATAAATTTAATTTATGGTAAATTAAGGTAATGGTGTGCGCCACCGCCGAATCTTTCTAGTTATTCTTTGCAGTTATTAATTACTTTGTCTTCCTCTTTCAGCCGGCGTCTTCCTTTCTAACCTACAATTTACTACTTAGGACGTGATTATCTGATTTAGTATTCAGCTGACGATAAAGACAAAAGATTACTTTATCCTAATACTAATATATTTTGCCCACACTTCGCTACTTGTCTGTCGATGTAGCTTAAAAACTTCCTTGCGTTGGTCGTTTAACTTTTAGATTAACATATCTATTCATTAGTAGCATTCCTTCATCGCTTAAGGCATTTAATTTCAACTACAGTTCACCTTGCACTTTATTACTTATTTATCACTCTCTACTATTATAGTCGAACCGAAGGGTTAAATCCTCTTCCGTCTTCATATTAATAATAGCATTGCTGCATTTCTGCACTTTATTACTTAAGTAACAGCCCAGCCTACAGGTGAATTTATTTACCTTATTGTAATTTAACATATTTCATCTTCAAGTCGTTCCATATGCGTGGCACTTTCGCACACGCATGCGACAATATGCGTTATTTGCACGCCTTCATATTAACATGTTATAGGATGTTTGTTAAGCAGCTTTTATGCAAATCGTTATGGTTTTATCCAACAATATTAAACACATAAAAGAGTTGAAAAATACCGCTTTAGCTCATATTGAAGTTAAGGCATTAAAGACGTAAAGAAAATTTCTGAGAAATAAAAATTATTGTTTATTATCAAAAAATATTAAATTTTCACGATAGCTCGGTCTACATTGGAAGAACAGAACAGACGAAAAAAAAAATGCCGTGTTCTTCTCAAATACAGGAAATCAACAACCGATAATCCACTGTGCCGATCAACGAATTTTGCAACGCCTAAAAAAAGCTTCAGAGACCGCACAAAGTATCAAATATCAGTATTAAGCATCAAATTCTGAATCAACTTAAGCATATCCGTCTGTCCATCTATACAATGTCTGTTTTAAACATTCTCTTGGTCGCAAAAATGAATCTGTCGACTGCAAATTTCACAGGAACACATTGGAAGCTCTTGCACGCAGCTTGGTATTGGTAATGGGCCAAATCGATTGATGCACGCGCCTACAGCACTCCTACTAGGAACACGTCGGTTGTTCAAAAAGAATAAAAAATTGATTTTTTGCGCACTTTTTGCAGCACTTAAATCCACAAAAATTTGAATCTATGTTCTATGGGCGACCCTGCAGTAGTTGTAGAAAAACGGGAAAAACAGGCCATGCCGACCTAATATTATAATGTATATAATATAATATAATATAGAATTTTTTTTTAACACCTTTCTAACCCGCAGAAGCAAGCTTTAAAAATCCTATAAAGCAAATAAATTTTCTCCCACTTACAGATTCGGTGCGCACTTAAGTATGTCCGTTTTTTTCTTATCTGCTGAACTATGTAGTATCTGCGATAAACACTCTCCCACTGGCAGAAATGAAAATATCAACCTACAAATTTCCAAAAGAGTTTGAAAATGGCCTAACCAGGTGAAAGAACACGTCTGCAGCGGCCACACATTTATACAATCCAAACACTGAACACTTGTGCTATGAATGGTTTTTACTTGTTACACATAGAGTGTAACAGAAACACCACTTTTATACTGAAAGAAGAAAAACTCAGCCACGCCCACCCAGTATCATATAATACGAACATTTGGATCTTTTTCTTTGTTTAGCTTCCTGTTAGGATAACGGTGCTGGGTTCTATACCCATTCGGTCACAACCCAATACAATTCTCTTACTGGTTTTTTATTTAATTTGCTGAGGTTCAAGCAATTAGTGATCTTTTTCCAACACTGTATTTTAATTCAAAGCTGATAACTAATTCATTCTTTTACTGTTTCTCGTAAATAAAATATTTTTGTAAAAAAAATTGTTTTTTTTTTTCAGTAAATGCTCGCACCTTACCCCACCCACGTCATAATAATAACGCAACGAATGTTATGGATCATCGAGCACGTGACGATCAAATGTTACTCAACAAGGCCGTATATATTCCGTCCCCGTCGCCTGCTCCGCCACCAGATGGGTCTTATTACAATATGAACAGCGATCGCTATCTATCTTATCCACCTTTGGTAAGTGCAAACCGTAAATGGGTCTTAAGTCTTTAAATTATACATATATACGTACAGGGCCCCGCACCCTTAATATGATTTTTTGCGGTCTTTTGTTGTTCGGTTTTCAAGGAAAACTGCTGAAAAAAATTCGTTTGTATTTCAAACATCTTGTCGTTAAGTGGGGCGCGGCGCATTAAACTAAACTCTTATACAAATCTAATAATAACTAATAAGAAAGAAAAAAAATTTTTTTTTTTAAATAAAACAGTGGAACATAACTTAGACAAGTGGTAAAGCATATAACTACACCTTACCCCCGTCTCTTTCTGTCCTTTTTTATTTTACTTTTTTTTTTTTTAGTTTAACTTGCTTATGCTACATCATACAATACCTCCTCTGGGCTAACAAAGCGTAAAGATTTTTTTTCTTTCTCCTCTAGTCTTTTTGTTTTTCTCTTATTTCTTTATTTATTGTTAATCATGGTCGGAATAATATTGTTCAATTAGTTAAGTTTTCTGCTCAAAAAAAAAAAAAAATAGTAGAAATGAGAAAAAGCTGCTGCCTTGGTTTTTGTTGCTGAAACAGTAAAGTTGAATGGTACTACGCCTTGCCACGTAATGAGAGTGAACTATTAGAAACTTTTGGCATAAATTAAATTCCGCTTTCTTTGTGTAATTTTATTAATTTCAGTTTGTGCAATAGCGTGGTTTATTTTCACTTTATGCAATGAAGCTGCACGCAAATGAAACGCTAAAGAACAACGCAATGCAGTGTAGAGAGTTAGGTTGAAAAGTAGCTAAACGGCAGTATTGAGCGCAAGAAATGAATGAAAAAAGAAAGACCACAAAAAAAATAAGGAGGAAAAATAAATTAAAATTAATTCTCAAGAAATAGATCATTTAATTAAATTAAAAAAGTACCAAATTTTTATTTCTCTTACTTGCCTTAAAGCGTTCATTTTCTAAGATTATAACAATTCAATATCTGACAGAGGCACAGCACATAACTTATAACGATTCTATAGGCAAAATAAAACATCCCGTTTGAGCTAAGTGCCTTTCCATAATTAGCTTAGTTGTAAGACAAACGGGAGACCCATCCCCAATATATCGAACTTATCTTGTATCGAATAAATTAATTGTTAACATAATTGGCCAAAACAAAGTTAACAGCCTACTAGCTTAGTCTACCAGCTTAGCGCATTTGTGCAATTGGTTTGGACTGAATAATTTTGTTATGTAAAATATTTGATTACAGCACAGGCCATAGATATCGAACGTATATCACAATTCAAATTCACGGGTAATTAAATATGAAGAAATTATAATAATTAAAAGATTTAGCCAAAAGTTTGGCTAATGTACTGTTTTGCAACTTGGCTCTACTTAACGACTGTGCGACTTCCACTTAATGACCGATCTTCCAACGTAACCCGCCGACTGCTACTCAACGACTTGTGTTTGCTTCTCTCTGTTAGACTACCACGCGGTCACTTCGCTCGTTTTACTGTTCGCTTATTCTATCAGCTCTCCACTGCTTACTGCTATGCTACGCGTCTACTCTTTACATATCCATATATATATTTTTTTTTTTGAATTCATAGCTAACCATTTCTCAAAATGTCGGTAGAATTTTTGGTAAAAAACGTGCCCTTCTTTTAAACATACCTCTATGTGAATACATCAACCGCAAATAGTATCCTGAAAAAAGTCGTTACGGAACTATAAACTTTCTGCAATAAATTGGAAATATTAAAATAAATTTTAAGACAGATGTCTTAAGTACGCCGTTGAAGGTAGAAGAGAAGAGAAGAACAGTTTCAATTTAATTGAATTCTTGAAAAAAAAGTAAAGCACCCTGCGAGTGACGACTGTTCACTAAAAATGTATAGAAAATGATGGATAATTAAGGTTTGTTTTAAGGCTTCATTGCTTACGTAACAAATTTCAGATGTATACGCATAGAATATATGTTCACTTTGTTATGTTATTCCCGACACGCATGTTCTTAATCTCAGAACAACTGTTAGCGAATGCATTAATACTGTAATTAAAGTCAAATTACAGCTCAGTCATCAGTGTTTCATTAAAGAAAAAAAAACAAAGAAAAAGAAAAACAACTAACAAAATTATATTTGGCTGGGGTCGAACCATTTATAACCCATACTTTTACCATAAAAAGAAAATTCAAAGATAATTTTACTTTAATACTCCATCGAGGAGTGCGGTCCATTTTGTCAATTTTTTGTAGATGCTGTAGGTTCACATCTACAAAACTTACGATCAAATGTTTATCGTTGCATAGGTTGTAGTCTACGATCTTCTTTGCATTCGCAAAGGGCGGTATTCTTAAGCTAAATTGCGTGACTGTATGCAGCCGTTACTTGTGTTTTTGCCAAATTGATGACTGACATGAGGGAGATTTTTCAGATCAGTTTAAAAGTTAAAAACTGACGAAGAAGAAGAATAATTTATAACGTCTCTGAAATGTCTTCTGTTTTCCTTCCTCGCAAACGCTTTGATGAAATGAATATTCCTCTAACCTTGACAGTGGTAGTAGTAGTAGGTATACATAAAGTAAACTATCACGGAAAATGTTCTTATGAATTTCACTGGTGTTGTTCACTCTTATCATTTAATTAGAAAAGAAAATTGAAAACTTTCATTAAACGCTGGTTTTAACATGCTGCCGCTTAAAACCCTTTTTTTAATCATTCACCATAAAGCTTTCGGCGTTTTCATAAAAATAAAAAAAAAAAAATTCTTTAATAATTTCAAGTGTAATTATTTTAAAATCTTCAACCCTTCACTACCACGAATGCAAAATTGTATGAACTGAAATAAAATTAAATGAATTTCTTAATGATAGTTACAAGGAGATGAAAAATAGAGCGAGAGAGGGAGAGAGATAGCAAGCAAGAAACGATATAAGCATTTCTAATGCGTATTCTTAGCAACAACACTTTGTTCGTTTATCACGCAAATGAAGTGGAAACAGAAAGTGTACATACATATATATATATATATATATCTATCGTTTTAATATAAAGAAGAGCTTTAATGTATAAGAAGTTGGTTAAGATAAATGGATGGATGTATTTATAGGCGCACGTGTTCAGGTGCAAACAGTCGCGTACGAAAAATATTATATGTAAACGCAAGCATAAACAACCACAGCCTATGCGCCAAATAAAAGATCTACGTACGTGTATAAGTGTGTGGAAAAGTTTCATAAGAAACTATTATATTTGTTGCTTTTCAAGAGCGAGCGAATGCTTGTGGAAAAGTTTTCTCTCTTTTCCATCACAGAATCTGTTGTCAATACGCGCACGTTAATCACACTGCAATACCATTAGCACACCTTCACACAAATACGTGCATACATCTACAGCAACATAAACGAACAATGCAAACAAGGCAAGCGTACATACGTATGCCTTTATTTGTATTTACGATGAAGTTGCCAGCTCTGTTACGCCTAACAAATCATACGTACGCACTTACTACGACGACATTGACTGAACGAACACTCATAGCTTGAGTTGTTAGAATTAAAAAAAAAAAAAAAAAACGAATTTCTTTTTGTCTGCATTTACTACAACTATTCTACACCGCCCGCACTCTTACCTCGACAAGAGCGCGCCTATGTTTGTACTTTCTTTTGAGACTATGATAAATTTTACACCACAATAATACCAAGCTTGTACGAATTGAAGATAATGATAATGAGCGCATAAAGATGAAGATTATGAAATTGCGGTACGCTCTGAAGCGATACGGTAAAGTACTTAATATCTATAAAAACAAGCATTCGAGTTTGCTTTTCTTATTCAAGAAAAAAAAAACAAAAAAAATAGAAAAGAAAAGAAAAAAGAAGAGAAGAGAAGAGACGAGAAGAAAAGAAAAGAAAAAAGCCCCGCAAACAAACACATGCACGTTTGTTCGTATCTAACACTACTTGACATAATTTTAACATTTCTTCTATAATAATAACGATGATGATGATAAAAAGAAATGAAATAGAGATAACAAAGAGCAGAATGTGACTAAAGAAAAATTCTACAAATCTCACAACCGAATCCTAGATATCATAACATAAAATTTAACTTATTTTTCTTAGATACTTAAACTATTTCAAAGCTCCAGCCGAAAGCACTTCCTGTACAATAACTTCGTTCCCTTACTTTTCAAGTTTGAAAATATACTCTAATCTCCTCTTTCTAAAACTCACGTCTTATGAATGCATTATAGACGCATATATACACTTACTTAAGTAAATAAAAGTATCTAAGGTATGTATAGTTTTTACATATTCTTAAACATTTTACATACAGATAGATGTTGACTCTTAGACAAAAAATAAAAAAAATAAACAAAAAAAAAAAAAAACTTTAGAATTCACATCTAACGAAAAATCATCTCAGTGCAAAACTCGTAACAAGACTAATTAACATAACAAAGTTGCATAAAACATGCTAACTAGTCAGCCTGTCATTCACGAGCTGAGCGGACTGACATTCTTAGTTACTTTGAATAAAAGTGATATACGTACATATAAATTTATATATATATATATATATATTGCGTCTGCATTTAGGCCTACATGCGTGCGTATGTGTGTTTAGATGCATGCCTCTGACTTCAAAGTTAGGGAAGAGACGTGAAACAGACAACTATTCGCTTTAAATGTTAAAGTGCCCTAATTCGCTTTTTTGACTCCTAACACCCGGAAGTATATTGTTTGAAGCTTTTTTCGCATCGCATGAAATAATTGCGGCTTGGGGGGGGATCTATTTGGTGCAAAGCCATAGACAAACTTGAGCTTGTTTATATTTGAACGATATGCCGGAAGGTCAGAATATATTGAAAACACGAAAACTTTCGTTCTCGAAATGAAGGAGTCGCCGTCAGCTCTTAATAAAATTGTATTTCATTTTATTCACAATTGCCTTCAAACACTCTCACATGTACTCATGTCCATGTGAGGTAATAAAAATTCTAAAATACGAGTTTTGTCCCAGCAAAAGTAATAAGAAAAAGTTCTTACATATCAGATCGATATGGTTCGCGGTTACTACCGCGAACTGCGTTCTCATCGGAAAAGAAGAAAATCTCATGCATGCAAAACTTATGTGAAAAATTTAACACATAATCTATTCGTCTTACATCTTTACACGTTAAGCACAAAATAGAATATACAGGTTTTTATTGTTTTAGATGAGGAGAGATGAGCAGAAAGTCCATTCTTTTCGGCTTTGAAGGCAGAATTATTCTCTGCTTTTACGTTCTATTGTGCGCGTATCCTTTGACTGATTCCGCCGCTTTTCAATAGCAACCGGCATGCAAGAATTTTCAATATTGTTCCCCCATTTGAGAGCTGACATCTTAAATATTGCAACCGCGAGAATGCTTACCACATAAATCAACTGGTAGTGAAAGAGGATAGGATACGGATCAAGGATACATACATGCGTTTTAACAAGAGAATAAAATTCTAATTTTGTATGACATCGGGGAGATGGGACAGATTGCTTTTAGTTTTGTACAGGCATTATACGACCATCCACGGATTACATTTTTGTGAATAACGAGCAAAAAGATCTTTCGCGATTTGTTTTTGAAAATTGTGATAGCATTGGACCGAATTGGGCCATTCTCAATCCAAACCAAAAAAGCAAAAAGATCTTTCGCGATTTGTTTTTGAAAATTGTGATAGCATTGGACCGAATTGGGCCATTCTCAATCCAAACCTGGGTGCAAAATCTTCCAGTGGTCAAATTGAAACTGGTTTCTTCATTTTTGCGGCAAGGGAATGCGTACTGCAAGCACTACAGAGACAGAAAAAGATAAAGACGAGTTTTTAAAGCTTCCTTCTGTGTATCCTTCGGTGATGGGTATAAAAACGGTTGTGGTCTACGCTAAACAAAGCTTGCCATTAGTAAAAAGATAAAAATCGGAAAACAATTATAGTGAAATGAAAATTCAACATCTTGGCTGCGGGTAATCGTTCGTAAAAGAAAACTTTCGAAGCTTTCTTAATCGATCGATTCTCACAAAACTTAGTACACAACATGTTGTTGGGACTGCGAAATTTCCGAGCGAATATGAGAAAAACGATAATAAAAACACTATAGTAAGACAAGGCCTACCATTAAACACCATACACTAATTTATTTAATACTGCTATTCCAAAAACGACCTTTTAAAACAAGGCAGTGGTTGAGAAAGTGGGTCGATCGGAACCACCTCTCAATAGTGTTCGCCCTTGGGGCGAAAGGTGTTGTTGTACCAGTTTTCTTCTTAATATCTCAAAAATTACGGCCACTAGATTGAATAGAAGAAAACAAATTAGTCAGAGGGACAGACAAGCTTCGATTGATTCAGAAAGTGATTCCGAATCGATCGATATAACAAAAGTTAGGTTTTTTCAAATCCTTTTGGATTGTTGCATACATCTGCACAGGCTTAATATATCCTTGCACCTGGTACTCTACACCACTTCTGGTACACAGCTACATTGTTAATGCAGATATATTTACGCGGTCAACGAAAGGCCAAAGATAGTTCCACTTTTTATTTAATCGATTGATTCCGAATTTTTAAAATTTCCTGAAAATAGTCGCTAAGTAATGGTTTTTCTAGTTTTTCTGATGTGAAAAATTTTAATTAAGGCAAACATTGAAACTCCATAATCTGATATAGAAATTAAATTTGCTGAATTTGGGCTGCGTAGGTGTATTTTTAGGGTCCCATTTCATATAAAGTTTCTAATAAACAATAAGTCTCTGTAAAGCAAGAATATACAATTTTTGATATTTTGCGATGAAAATTGGTGCATAATGTAGCAGAAAAATTATTCGTGCGGCATTTGGATGTCAAAGATGTAGTTCTTAGACCCCACTATGTATAGAGGGTCTCATGAAAAGCAAATCCTTTAATGCCTGCGAAATATAATAAGTAGTTCTTTTTTTTTTAGAAAAAAACAGCTGCAAAGCAAATAAAACTTTTGACAAGTACATTCAGCTTGCTGAGTTTCGACCACGAAAGCTGACGTTTTGAATATCGTCCTCTGTAAGGGTTTTCATAAAAAGTAAGCCGTTACATAATAAGATAAATTTTTTGGTGTATTATTACGGAAATGAATAAATGACTGTATTAAGCGTTGTGGCGTAGGGTATCTTCTGTTCGTCCTTGCCCGACTGTGATGTTCTTATTGGTTTTTACTTTGAAAGTATTACATATATTTTAAAAGTATTCCCGTGCGTGGCTGAGTAGGCAAAGAGTCTTGACTAATATCTCAATGGTCGTGGATTCAAACTTCACCTCAGGTGCGGTGGAGTTTTCAATAAAGCCAATAGCTTTAAATGTCAGTGCTTTACGCACTTAGTCTTACAATTTATTCTCTGGCTAAATTAATAATACTAATAATAATAACAAGAATATAATAAAAATATTGTAGATTTTAAAAGCACTATAAACAACATTAACAGTAAGGAACAGCAGCAGCTGGAATCTATTATCCATGATGATGTATATAACTTCCTTTTAAATTGCTGCAGCATTTTTGATGCTGTTACTATACAATATGCTTTCAAATCCCTTAATGGTTGGCAATTCCCATCACATTTACAATACACATAACCGATACCATCTCAAATAAATTGTTTTATAAATTAATTCATTTATTTTTGTTAAAAAATATGAAAGGGAAACTTTCTTTGTTGCGGAATAGCAAAATGTAAAATCCCTTGCAATATATTGCATACATACGCTTACATATGTATCAAATATATATATATATATATATATATATATATATATATATATATATATATATATATAGTGTGTGTGTGTGTGTGTACATGAATAAGCGTATGGCTTTGTGTTTGTGCATTTTACATATAATACAAAATTTTCTTTCAGTAATCCTTCAAAACTTTCAAGCGCATAGAACATATTTCAGCTACATACGCTTTTGCTAATCTTTCCGTACCGCACACATAAACATAAACATAAACAAACGGCAGATCCTTTTTTTTTTGCTTCTTATAGATTCATAAAGTGTTGTGTATTTTCAATTTTACTTATAAATATAAAATCTATTTAAAATGTATAAATATTTTATATTAACCAACGTAACCAGAAACATATCTCGCAACTAACAATCAACATATATATCCACCATTTAATATATTATATAAGATATCCGGCTAGAAAGAAAAAGCAAAACAAATATTTTATTCAGTTCTTGCGTGTGTGCGGATGTGCTTAAGAATGACTTGAAGGCAAAAATGTGGAAAAATTCAATTTCGTTTTAGGTTCGTTTGGTCAAATCCTTTGTGGCTTAAGTGCTGCAACTATTATGGCATAGAAACGAAAACAGTTACCGTCCTTGCCCACCTCGTGTATTTGCTCAAAATTCAAACAAATATTGTTGATCATATACTTATATATATATGTATACAAGTGTATGAAATCATTCGACAGAATGTGTTTCTGAATGTACAAACACATGCACCACACACACACATCAATATATCTGTTATAGTTGTTGATACGTACTTACGCCCCAATAAACTCATGCCACGTAGCAGCGCAAAGAAGCCACACAAGGATTGTGCTAAAATTGAATTATTTGATAAACATCATTGGTGAAAATTACAACAGACTCGCCCCAATTCCCACTGACCCCCGCATCAGCCAATTCGCTTATGAATGCTTGAATAGCTCAGAATTGAATGGCTAAAAAGGTTAAAAAGATAGAGGGTCATCGAAAATCCAGCACATAATGCTACAAATATGTACACAAAAGACTTGGAAAGGTTAAAATATGGATCCTCAACGTTGCACGAACAAGAGATAGCAAGTCAGCGATAGATAGAGAGAGAGAGAGAGAGAGAGAGAAAAAGAACGAGAGAAATGTAAAGACAAGGCCAGAAATCCAACTTCATTTTGTTTCACATATTGCTATAAACAACCACAAAATTAGTTTATCAATAAGGGTCTTAATAGATTTTTGTTAGAGAATAAAGTGATTTAAGGGACATGTATACATTTGCCAGCTGTCATCTAATTCGGACATTTTATCCTTAAATGACATTTCTATCCGTTCTTTTCTTGTTACCTTTATAATGATTTATTCATTTCGCTTATGATGTGTACGGCATTCGATTACGAGAAAATAAATTCATAAAACTGCTCTCTCTGTGATTTTATTTTTTCCTCTGGAGACTTCAAATCAATTTTGGGTTGATGAAGAGACAACTATCTGTTAAGGTGTCCTTCCCTCTTGCGGTATACCTAAGTCATACTATTATTGCGCTGCCAAGGAACAGTGCTCGATAATGTGAAAACATTTTCTAACATAAATTATATTGTAATCTCCTTAATAAAACTTATATTTAAACCATGAACTGAAGGTGATGCGCATTATATCAATTTGATCTCGATGCAGTTTTTAACTTCTTACAAAGGAGAAAACTTTACTATGGTCCTGCACTGTCATTAATAACTTTTCAAGACCTTTGACTTAGTAAAATTACTCTAAAACAGTATCTTAGTTGGTTTTCCGATGATGAACTTACTGAAAACTCCCTATTTACAGATATTTAAACTTCATAGAACTTGAGTTCACTTTTTCAATGAAAACTGCATGTCGTATCTAAGGAAGTTGCAGAATTCCAACAGACTTTTAGCGGAGTACTAAACGTTAATAAGTCCAAAAGTCCGCAATATTGTTCTACTTTTCCGATAAGAAGCGCCATTAACGAAAAGGACAACGTGCTTGTCTCTCCAATAGGACTTCCAATTGTTTTTGAATAGATTCTTAGATAGTTGGAGGGTAATGTTCATATCATATAAAAATATTTCTGGTGATCAATAGGAGCTTAAATGGTGCTTGTGGAAAATATCTAATTGGTATCGAAGTATTTCTTTAAATACAAAGCACGTAAGAATATAATAGTCGGACATGGCCGACCATTAAACACCATACGCCAAATTGTCTTACACATTACAAACTACTCTCTCTATGCTGAAGCATATGTTTCATG
The DNA here is from genome assembly GCA_001077435.1 of Glossina morsitans morsitans. NCBI lineage: Eukaryota > Metazoa > Arthropoda > Insecta > Diptera > Glossinidae > Glossina > Glossina morsitans. The sequence goes on along the minus strand of CCAG010017325.1, from coordinate 19,837 downwards.
TGCGCGTTTATTAGGACGCTGGACCGAAACGCAACCTAATGTAGTAAGAGTTTAATCCTTACATAGGGCAGAATTAAAAGTAGGCGTGGAAGGTCCAAATTTTGCAGACTTCATTTTTGTGCGAAATTATTACAGTGGGTCAATTTTCATAACCACATATTAAAACTTAGACTTTTCTGATCTACCAAGGATCAGTTTCCGTGAAAACACGTATTAAGGTAGGATCCAAAAAATAAGCCAAGATATTCCAAATTTGGCACAGTTAATATCCTTATGTTAAATTACTACTGTGATATAATTTTCAAACGTGAAGCATTGAAAGAATACCTTTTTGTCATATGAATCTCAGGTTTCGTTATACAATACGAATTTAGAATGCCACAATACTACTGTTTACCATTTCAACAGCGTTCGTCCTTGCATCAAAACACGACACTCTTCTTAATCTAACACATATTCAAGATTCGTCATCTAGCCAATATAACTTGATCGCTAAGTGCACAGAAAAAATATAACGGTCTCTCCGAATTTTAAAAATTGCACTTTTTTTCAATATAACGACTTTTCTGAAAGGAGCGTTGTATGGAGAGTGGTCGACAAAATGGACAAATCCGAACCATTTTCAATAGGGTCCTTGGGTCAAAAAATGTCAGCCTACAAAAGTTCATCAAAATATCTCAAAAATTGCGACCTAAACCTTGAACATAAATATACATGCACAGACATCAGACAAACGGACAGACAGTCTGACATCAATTTAGACTATGATTCTGAATTTTTCATCTTAAGCACTTGTGCGTTATACACAAGTGGTGTAGGATATAAAAATCTACCATTTTATCGAATTCCGAGAGATATTATATCGCAAAGTTCAAGGGAAACTTTTTAAAACTTCTTCGGGGAGCCAATACCAATAAAGAATGTAAAATTAACTTGAAAAATTTGAAAATCGTCGACCTTTGTCTGGATTTGAAAATCTTTAATTTCCTAACTTCGATTTTCTTAACAGGTTATCTACCATGACTGAACACTGAAAGGTATCTTGTTCATCCATACATCTAGGTTTTGTTAACCATTTTTTAACCAGATATTATAAGCTCTAATTTCGCAAAATCCCTTCAAGTGTCATTTTTATGATCAATCAAAAAATCATTAACGCAAAGTAACTCATGGGAGACTTCAACTTTTAAACACGGATCTATTCTCCAAAGTCATTACTAACTAACTCATATTTACGGTATGACATAAATTTTGCCCCTGCAAATATGCAGCTGAAAATTTTTTCTTTTGTACCAAAAATAAGCAACAAAATATTTACATATTTCGACCGGCATTTGGAGAACTTTGTATTCAGTTTTCTTCAATACCCAAAGACGTTGTAATTAAACTTTTCATCGATTTTCTGATGCTCATTTCTTCATGTTTTCTATTCCCTGATCTCAAAAAAATTTCAAATCGAAATCTATGGAATATCTTTTTTATATCCATTTTTCTTTACTTCTCCTGCTCAATGATAAATCATTTTCACTTACAATGATTTGCTTTAATTGAAAGGAAAGAAAGTCTAAAAAGAATTTAGCAGAAATAACAGATGAAGAAAACTAAACTTCATGTCATCGTCATCGTCATCGTCATCCTCATTTCTTAAATCAATTGAATTGAAAAGATAGATACGGTACGGTACTGGTATGCCATTGGCTAAGCACATACATTCAGCGGTACACACAGTTCTATTTACGCTATTTGTATTATTATTTTTGCAATGCTTGCGGGCTTAAATGTTTGCCGTCCTTAGCTTTGCACAGTTTGACGTTATCTGCTGAATACAATCTCTAATACAATTGATCCCACCCAGCGATGATGGCATGGCCGCGTGCATTGCGTCTTTTATGTTTTAGCTGTGCATGTGTGTACCTGTCTTTGTATTTCTCGTTTTGATTTCATCGTCAATTCTCGATAAAGAAGACTTGAAAAAGATTTCTTTCAAACACAACCTAATGACATACCTTTACTACTGTATCCAACAAAAAAAATAAAAATAAAAAATAAATAAATAAATAAAAAAATTAAATAAAACAAAAGTTAAATTAATCCATTTAGTAAATATAGGAGGAAATCTATTGAAATCTCCAAAGTATCCAAAAATTGAAAGATAAACTTTTTATTCATTTAAAGCCTCTAAACAATTTATCCTTAAAAGTTTTCTCAAACTGGAAATGTTTATATGGGTTTTGTTATTTTTATCGGTTGACTTAAACCTTTTTGGTGTTTTTACAATTATACATAATTTTGCAAGTTTGTGTGTGTGTGTGTGTGTGTTGGGGGGGGGGGGGGGGGAGAGGGGGCATTTTTGGATACTCAAAAAGGTGAACAGATGTTTTCTACACCTCAATTTTCGTCGGTACGCAGCAAACATATTTTTTAGCCAGACCTTGAATTCCCAAAAATTTATCACAGACTCTTACGTATGCGTATATACATTGAAGGTTCTCTCAATAATGTTAAGTTGTAAAGTGTAGACACATATGTGTGGGAGATTAGAATGCAGTAGAAACTCAAACAAATCTAAAACATTAGGTACCAAAAGTTTTAAAGTTTGAAATTTCTTCTATATTAACCTTCGGCAAGGTATGCAAATATTCTTATTTCCTTGGTAACGCACAGAACTATGCAACGAAATATTATCAAATAATTTCTATGCAAAGCAGTAGAGTTATGATAAAATTGAAAAAAAAAAAACAAAACAAAAAACGAAGAGTTAAATAACATTTATAAAACTATTTATTTTATTATTTTTGATCTGAAAAATCACATGCATTACGTATGAACTTTTGGGCATGCGTTCGCTTTCGATAGAAAAAGTTTAATACTTTATATTTTATATAGTGTTGTAATTAAAATCACTTTGAAAGTATTTCTTGAATGAATCCAAGGCCTGAAGTTTTGAAGTCATATATACATACATATGTATGTTTATATATACATTTATGCGTGGATAGCTATATAAGCAGATATATATTAATCGGTTTACAGTGCATTTTGTACAAAGATTCACAATTCATATTTGTGGATAGATAAGTGGTAAAGCGAAACTAACACCATTCGTCACATAGCCTTAGTTATTAAAATTCGGTTTGCTGAGGGAATCTTTTAATATACATTTATATTGGAATTATGATATTAATATGATTTGAATTTTCAATTTTCTCTCAAGTTTTCATCCAGGATATTAAGCGTGGAAAACTGTATATCTCTATAGTCTAATAGTTTTATTTCCGACTAAAAAGGCTAAGTAGATATATGTCTCTTAGTAAATGTTACTTCCTCTGTTTAAAATGAAGGTCATAAAGAATAAACTTAAATTTTGTTTAAACATCTAACAAATTGTTTTAAACTTAATTTCTTGTCTGTGTAGTGGTTCGTAGATAAGGTCTTGTAGTTCAAATTAAAAAGAAAAACGACAAACAAACAAAAAAGAAATTCAAAAACTTTACTTTTTAGTTTTGTTACCACAAATGTTATATTTTAAAAGGCTATACAATCATAAACGCACAGCTACATACACGCAGTACACAGTATGCGTATTTGCCACGCAAAAGTGAGTAAAAAACGAAAACAACATGTCTGTGGTAAAGAATTTTTAAGTTTATTTTTACTAAAAGCAAACACTCAGCATACAGCTGCCATAGACAAAGGAGGGAAAGAGACAGGGTACACGTCAAAACGTGTGTGTGCATGTCAACACCTCCGGCTATTTATATGTGCGGGTATGTTTACATAAGCGTATGTCTGTTGGTGAATAGGGTGTTTGACAGACTTTTTATTTTGTAGGTCAACATGTGTGAGCTTATGGATGCATGTGTGTGTGTGTGTATATGTGTGTATATGTGTGGCTTGTTTTACAAAACCACTAAACTAAGTCATTAATTATATATATTTTTTTCTTTCGAGACAATCTTCATTCATATTTTTTCTCTTTTTTAGTTTTTTATTGTCATTCTTTAGTTATGTCTCTAAGGGTAAAAGTTTTTTTAATAGAATTTTCTTAAAGTAGGTTAAATGTGTGGCTCACACTTGTATTTATTATTTATTCTTAAAGTTAAACGCACAGAAATGTCTGCACTGGTGTGTTTGTATATGTATATGTATACACACATATTATTTTCTTTTAGTTCGTATTTGACTTTTTGCTTAAGTATAAAATGTTTAGCAGAACCACAAAAACCTTAACCCCAAGCAAATCCTAATATAAAAAGCTCTTTACAAACACATTCATATTTACATACATGCGTACACACTTGAATGACCTTTAGAAATAGCAACATAAACACTAACAGAAATCCACAAAATACATACGTTTAATATTTGTTTTGTTTCAAATGTTTGCCAAAAGCTGATTTCATAAATTGAGGTTTTTTTTATTGTTTCATTCTATCCCTTGCTTCTCCTGTCTCTTACAAAATCGATTAGGTTTCATTGTTTCGCTAAATGGAAATATATTTTCATTATTATCGCGTATGCAACATTTATCTCTTATTCTCTGTGTGTTAAGATCAGAATAGAGCATGCAAAATAAGGTTAAAAATAAAAATGGTCTGTATTTACATTTCTTAATTAAATACAACTTTGCTTTTACAAAATAGCACGGTTTCTGTCCGAAAATATTGTTTGCATTTCGTAAAATCTACGGCATAGATGAAAGCACAGCTGCAGTGCATTCACGTTTTCTTTTGTAAATCGTTGTCCGAAAATATGGTTTACATCAGGAACAAATGACATTTGACATGTGTTTTCTTCAGTCGCAGAAATCACTTCACGTGACGACAACTTTTTCTTAATTAAGACGTAAATGTTTTCTGATCTAAATAGTTATCTTAATCAGAGCGTATTCAGCATTCACATAAAAACGTATGTCTTTTTTGTTTGCTTGTTCACTTTATATGAAGAATACTTAAGCATATTTTGCTTGCATATGTTTAGCAAATACAAGCACGCTCGCTTTCAACCTCCTTTTGTGGCTTTACGGTGGCCTAAATAGCTTAATGCCACTGTGCCTTATCACACAACGGGTCAAATAGGAAGTGATACCGGACGCTTTTCGCCCAGAGTTTTAAAACGCTGGACGAAAACGAAGAACATCCGATGGGTCATTCACAAAAACCGCACGTGAGTACGCGGTAATCAGAACCAACACAAAACTCACCGAAGATTTGAGTTTGTTGCGTTTCCCGTCAACATTCTTATGCAGCCTGAAGGATATTGCGACATATATACGAGGAGCAATTCTTTTTGCCAACTTTACCTCCGTGAACACCTAGAACTTTTTTTTTGTAATATGACCATTCATTCAAGGGAGGGCGTCTCCTACAAATGGAACGCGGCGATGATCAGGCAGAAGCGGGGCAAGAAAAAATTTAGCAAGTGATCGCAGCCTAGGGAACTTTACCGACTGAGCACTCACAGGATCACCTATGGTTAGAACGCAAAGAGATTTGAACCCGCGAGCGCAGACTTGGTGGTCGCGTCTTCTATCTACACGACTATGCGACAGTCCAAAACTTAAAACTATATGCTCTGGACAAAATCGTACGTGGCCAAAGACAGTCTGACTTTTGGGTTTCCCATATATCCCTGGAAGCCCAGCAAAATGGATTATCTTTCCGTCTGTTAGAATGATGTCTGTCCATGTCAGTTTCTATTCAACCCACAGGTCGAAACTTTTGGGATGTTTTGAAGAAACCCGGTACACTGAGGTGCTTTGGCTCACGTGTCAACCGAATTGAAAATAGTTCGGATCGCTGAATAATAGTATATCGGGTTTCTAAATTAATGTGAAAAATTTGGATTGGACGTACTTATTGTATTTGTTATTAGGCGAAGTGGTATAAGGTGTCTAATGGTCGACCTAACTATAATGTACTTACTTGTAATAGTTTTGCATATGGCATAAGTAACAGAATCAAAGATACAAAATGAAAGGTTCTTTTCAGCATTTCGCCGAAGAGGACGAAGGAAGCTTTAAAGCAGAGCAAGTAAATAGGGTTCGGAATAGGTGTCATAAACCGTTACAAAGCAGACCGGTACTTACTTGACTTTCTGAGGAACTATCGGCAACTGTATAGTTCAGTACAGCGGATATGCATACTTTGCTTTAACTTTAAAAAACTGAGATCTTAAGACACAAATCAATTAACTGTCACGATTTAAATCCGAGCTGTTAATACAATTTCAAAAGTTTAAAATAAACTTGTACTTGTATGTGCTTGCTGCCAAACATGGTTTTCAATAACTCCACTCTTTGATCAGCCGCTTGGCTTTTTCGCAATTGCCTTTTGTCTTGTCTTTTTTTCTCCTGTGAAAACAACAACATTATATTATTATGTTCGATTAGTCGCTTCCCAATATGATTGCAATGATCGTTAAATATTATCGCCTACGATAGCGCATTTCAATAGCAGATAGTTGGAACAAGTTCCAGAACTTCGTTATTAATTGATTGACTTTGGCTAATGGCAAATATTAAAAAGAACGAAGTCACGAAGACATTTTGATGTCACCCACAAATCAATAGCAAAACGAGTAATCTTCAGGAAGGGCGTGATATTAAATGTTTGGCTTCAAATGATCCATAATGAGTCCAGAGCTAAATGCACCTTTTAAAAGGACTTTGGATCCATAGATTTGCATTCCCCCATCCTATCAATAGCTGCTTTCAATTGTATTGAACTTCCGTTCCCACTTGCATTTTATATTCAAAAAATTATATAAAAATTATAAAATATTCTGTTATATTCAAAAAATAAAAAAAAAAAAACAATAAATTTTTTTTTTTTCATTTTAGTTACACAACACAGTTTTTTAATGCTTTTTCTTTTGAATTAATTTAAATACATAACTATTTATTTTTCTTATGTATTTAATTTATTTCCATGTGCATGCAAATATCATTTATTACCACGAAATACATAAATCTAGAAAAAGTAGAAAATTAAATGCAAACATAATTTCCAGTTAAACATACGTACGCATATGATCTCCACGTACGCCATGAATTTAAATGAATATAAAACATTTTTTTCTCACACATGCAAAAACTTTGATAATTCGACATATATTTCAACGATACTCGTACATATATTCTAGAATAAATAATCATAACTATATAAACAATAAGTGCTTAAATGAAATCGCTTTCAGATTGAAAGAAATAAAGAAAATTATTGTAGAAATTTATCTCTTAAAAGAATAATTTTTATAGTTATATACGGCTTCTAAAAAGATTTGAAGCCAACATACTTAACATGAAAAGTAGCGAATACGTCAATTTAACTCATTTCTATACAAAAAAAAAAAAACTCCATCTCATCTATAAAACAACAACGCTTATAAACGCAAGATGACTTTCAGAAATTATTGATGACTTCTCTTTATACCGAAATACCTTTGAAAACTTATTTGTCTGGCTTGCTCCATCATGGTGTTTTTTATACCCTACACCGCTTATTATACCGATCAATTCACAAAATGACTCAGAATTTTCGATCTAAGCTTGTCCGTTCGTCTGTTCGTCTAATTTCTGTCCACGTGTTGTTTTGTTCACGCTATAGGTCCCAATTTTTTAGATACTTCGATGAATTTTGATATGCAGACGTGTTTTGGCCCGATGACGAACACTGCTGAAAGTGGTTCGAATCGATCTACTTTTTTGACCATGCCTGATATAACATTTTGTTTTAAAAAGTCGTTATTTGCAAAAAAAATGCAATTTTCAAAATTTCTCGAGAAAGGCCGCTGCGTAATAATATATTGGCGTTCCAACTTGGTGTGAAAAATTTGGATCGGCTGGGGCAATTTTTTAAACCCCCTTTCATATAATCGTTTCTGCTAAAACTGAGCCTTTACATAGTAAAAGACAATGATTTTCACTCTATCATGGCGAAAATTGGTTCACAATAGTACTTTGGCAAAGAAATCAATCTTACCAAATTTGGGCCCTTTGTGTTTCTTAATTGGATACGACCTCATATAAGGATTCTTAAGGAATGTAAACGCCTACAAGCCGAAATGACATAATTGTTAGGGTTTCATGATGAAAATTTGTTCTTGATAGTAATTTAACACAAAAATCGTCAAATTTAAATCATATGGATGCATATCTTGGACCCCACTCTATATTGGTTTAATTATTAATAATTTATGACGAAAATTGAACCATGGTAGCAATTTCGCAAAAAAATTAACGTTAGAAATGTGTATTTTTTAGACCCCAACAGATGTAGGGGTTACCATGAGAAAGCAGCGAGAGAGAAAAAGTCTAATTTTTAGCAATAACAATTTTAAACAATACAACATTTTTTAGGAAGTAAATTAAGTTTGCAATATTTGGATCGCGTCACGTGACCTGGGCATCCCACGTTATGCGGCCTCGTATGAAAATAATGTGTTATTTTTAGTGTATATGTTATTTTGGTGTGTAATAACTGTAGCTGTATTGGGCAAAGTGATGTAGGGTGTCTAAAGCTCCGCCTCGCCCGACTACAATGTTCTTACTTGTTTTCATTTGTTTACTTGTTTAACTTATTTGGGTGGAAATGGCTATATACAAAACCTCGGTAGTTTTGTTAATTAGAACTGCACTTTGGCTTTTATTATAGCCTTAAAACGAAAATCAGCTTTCCATCTGCGAAATATAATGTCCTCTTGTCATTATTTACAATAAGATTTTAAAATTCATTAAAGTTGAAAGTCTAAGCTGAGATGAAGTTTAAGTTTAAAGAAATGTGCCTCCCTATGTCATTGTATCTCCTAAGTAGAGTAGTAACACATCAACAATTAATGATAAACAAATATATATGTACATGTTAAGTAACTGACTTTTTATATCCATTAATTTCTGAAATGTTTTCGATACTCTTTTTTTGTGCAAGTATAGCACATATATATTTGTCTCCTACTACTTCACGCGGTAAAAAGTTTTGTAATGCCACCTATTAAGCTTGGTTGCTGCATTTACCGTTATAAGATTTATGTGCCTAAAGTTATAAACTATGTCATAAGGTCGTGAGTATCCAAAAAAAAAAAAAAGTGCTCATAATTATTATCATAATTAGTTACTTCATCATTATCATAGCAGCGGCGATTACGATGCATGCGGTAAAAGGATTTTTCTAGTGCAACGTATCGATTATTATCGAAATTAAAAACCGAAAAGATATTTACTGCAAATGCATTCATCATTCATCGATACATTTATGTACGGCTGCGTGTATGCGTGCATAAGTAACAAAAGAAATGTTATACGGTTAGAGTAAATTATTGCTATTTCATTACAAATTGTAAAAATCTACATTAATATTACGTACAAATTATAATTTACTGCTTGTAGTGACAGACATTCAAGCTTCCTAGTAGGAACTTGAGTACATGCATGCATGCATGCATGCATGCAAGAATGCATGTACATAAACTTTAATTAGTAAACAAACATTTATGACTTTTGTGCAACAAGATTTCAATGAGAAAGTGAGTGCCATTGGCATGACACAACTCGCGATATAATTAACTCATGTTACTGCTCTTTTTTACATGGCTTTTAATCCCTTGATGTGTCCTATACGATATAACGGCGAAAGCAGTTAACGTTCAATGAAAAACTTTAATTGAAATTGAAGCGAACTATTAAACAATAACAACAATAAAGACCATAAAAACGGTAAACACGAAGAACATAAAACAAAATTGAAAAAAAAACTGATTTAATAAAAACAAATAAGAAAATTATATTCGGTTGTGATCGAATATTCGATACTTGTCGTCTTAAAAAAATGCTTATAATTTTTAATATTTTTACTAAATATAAAACCGAGATCATCATCATAAAACAACTGGAACTATGTGTGTTTACCACAGACGTATAGGCAGGGGCATGCTACTGAATGGAGGGACTTACGGACATAAGTAAATCGATTTAGAATTGAATTCGTATTGAAGAAAATTTTACTTTACTTTAATTTACTTTAAGGGGTATTGAAAACATTTTGACAAAAGAATGAAATTTCGGCTCTCTCTATGTTAGATTGGACATGAACGACTTCTTCCATTTGTATTCAAGTACTTTGGAATACACTTGAGTTGTTTTATCGCTTTTCCTGCTGCAGTTTATGAGCAATGAAAAAACGACTTAACCTTTTTGCTTTTGAAACACAGCTGTTTTCAGTTGACAGCGTGCTGTGGGCGTGTCCATTGTGGAGGTCAGGTCATTTTCCTGTGATCTAAGTTTTGCGACGGAGATTATTTCCACCACAGACAGGACGGACATACAAATATGTCTAGATCAACTCGAAATTTGGTGTTAAAACTAAAAGAAATGCTTTGTAGGGTACCTTAAGTCTCCCTCTCTCGGTGTACTATAAACATTTCGACAGAAGAATAAATATTCTCTGTCTCTGATCGTCTATGGGATTGGATGAGCATGGTAAATTTTTCCCATTTTTCTACATGTAATGCAAGGTCACCTATAAAATATACCTGACAGTTTTTAACATTGTAGCTGCCGCAGTGTGCGTAGAAAGCAAAATACTCTGTTTTTTTTTTTTTTGTGTTTCAAGACGGAGGTATTTACTGTGCGCTGAGGTGGTGTCCTTTGACGGATTTGGTTCATTTTCAGTACCAATTTGCTTGCAAGAACTCTTAATGTTGCTATCAAATTTGCATTCTTCATTTTTGCGATCAAGGGAAACTTTACCAACGACAGACGGATGTTGTCATATCGATTCAGGAGTTGATACTGGTCAAACGTTCATATATACATGTAAAGTCCATAGAGATGTCTTCTAGCTGTTGAAAAAGTTTTAACAAAATAAATGCACCCCTTTGATTTTATGCTGACTATAAAAAGAAAGTGTGTTCTAAGAAATCTAATACAACAGATTAAATATATACTCTATGTAAAATATAGCGAGCGGCGTAGGCAATATCGTTGTAGGTAGTGTAAGAAAAAATATAGACGCACTAGGACCTCACGTAAAGTCTTAACTTTTCAGCCAATTGCCTATCAATGTACAGGACTCTGGAATTCTGGAAATCTGTTTCTTTGTTTCTGAATTAAAAATCAAGTCGAATATCCAACTTATCGACCGCAGTTATTAGTCGTAATCATAAAACGTGCTAAACTGCTAGATGCAACTGGGTCGTAAAGGTAAAGTTTGGCTCCTAAGCGGCAGGTGTTAAAAATCAGTGAAAGTTTATAAGATTGTACTTGGTTTGACTTTATGGATTCACGAATTTAATTAGTGATCATAATGAGTCCCCAGATGAACTCGCCAGACTTGCCTAAATCGGTTCAATTTTATACGTCAGCCAGCAAAAAAACTGTGATCTATTCAGTGGATCACTTACAACCGCTGCTCGACTAGACTAACTAAGATTGCTTGTATTATTAGGCTCAATATTATTTTGGACACACATACAAAATCCCTTTTTTTCCACATGTTACAAAGCCATTACAGAATAGGTAGGTCTAACTTTGTGTTACATTAATGAGTATGAAAAGAAATACATTTATAGTGAACCAATGTTGTTGTTCTTGATATTCTCATATAAATCAATAAGGATTCATGTGAATTGCGAAGAAAAAAAAAAAGTAGAAAAATAATAAATAAAAATTTTAAAAAAAATTTTTTTTTTTACTATACGTACGTTTAACGGTTGCTTGTGTGCAATGAAAGACTGTAGGACTGTTGAACGGTTAAATAGCAATAAACCGTAAAAGGTGTCCATTCATTATGTACATTTGTGGCAAGTGTTGCATATGCATACCAAAGTATAGACTTACATACGTATGCATGCATATATGCAAACATTTTCACTATAGGTTATAAGTTAAAAGTACCAGCAAGTAAGTAGATGAACACTATGCTTTCATAAAACGGTTCAATTTAACTTAATTTGTAAGTAAGAAGTTTTTGTGTGTGTGTGTGTACGCGAGAGGGTTTTACAATGCATACATGCTTAAAGTATGACATGCATATAATATGTAATGATGTAATTGTAGCTGCAGGACCATCACTTCATGTTGTGTACGTACGTTATTGTTCTGTTATTAATTTGCTTTAAAAGTTTCAACTGTTCAAGAGCATTATGTTCATTCACTTGGTACAATCATACATAATAATGCTGTCTTTGTAATGACGCACATTACTGCTACTACACTACTACTACTACTGCTGTTGCTGCTAGTACTACCACTACTACTACTACTTGGAATTGTAAAAGTTGTGTACGATTGAATTGAAGAAACCATTAAGAGAAAGAGGAAAATTTTTAGTTTATTAAGAATTAACCGAATTTGTTGCATCCTTCGTTCCGTTGCGTAGCATTTTACATTAAAGCAACGATAATAATTACAATGTGAGACCGTTTTACAATGAAAAATATAAAATATATTGATTTTTCAATGGCTACGTGATTTTCGTGATTGTGTGTACTTACGTGTGTGTGCGTAAGCATAAGAGCATACATAAGACTGAAATGTTTTCAAAAGTGCTACCGTATTACCGTATAACTTTAATTCATTCGATTGAATGCCTTTAATATGTGTTCATGTGCATACTACGAAAACAAACATGTCACATGTCATTTTTTCATCATTATTAACAATGGTTGTTGAAGATGTTATACAAACATCTATAGTTGCTTTCATGGACACATTTATTTTCTGCATGCCTGAGAGTGTGTTACAGTGTTTTTCAAAGGATTTGATTAACATGAGGCTTTAATCAATTGTTATTTTTGTTTTTGTTTATTTTTCTTCTTTTTTGATTTTTTTTTTAATTTATGCCTAACAATCAACCATTTTACTTGAATGTACGCAGCAATAAACTTGTGAGTTTACTTTGATTTATTGACTATTGAAACGGTTTATTTTCATTTTTTTTTTTTTTTTTATTTCTTTTTTTACTTTTAAAACAAACATTTTAAATCTGACGAAAGTGTTTATGAAAAACAGTGATGATCAATTTAATAATAAAAAATTAAGGAAAGATAAATGTTGTGCGGAAAATTGTAAAAAAACCCTATTATTATGGAAATTGAGCTAAGCGACGTCCAATTTAAATTTAATTATAGCAATTATGAAATTGTTGTTCACTAGAATAATGAACAAAACTCTTTTCTTAACTTTGTTACCAAATATGCTTTTTGCTACCCCGTTGCCACGTTGCAAAGAAAAGACATTGTCTTTTTCAAGGCTGCACCTAAGAATGCGGACGTGACAGTCATCAGAAGGAGTTATAGAAGAGGTGTTGTCGGTATTTGCATACCGATCGATTTTAAACACGTCTGTCCGTCTATCTATGTGATGTGTGTGTCTATATCTTGCTGTCAGAACGAAAATTTTTACGTCATTTTGATGAAATTTTGCGCAAATCATTGGTCCAATGGGTACCACTCCCCTTACAAACTCGTGTATAAGAGAACCAGTTGTAAGAGAAATATTTCCCTTTTTCGATACTTCTCGACCGAAATCGACCGAAAAACAATATTTAGACAGACTAAGGGGTATATTCTGCGGTTGGGAGCGATCACTAGCCGCAAAAGAAAGTAAGAGTCTTTCTCGTTATAAAATTTCTATAAATTTTGTTATTCTGGAGAATGATTTACAGTGAAACACTCTAATGTCCAATTTTTTATAAAACAAACTAATTAAGTCAAAGATCTTGTTATATATACCGTCTCAGTAGTGCTCAAGTCATAGATATATTATTCCTTTCTTTTATTTGTTTTAGTCGTCTCTGCTAATAAAAGACCATGTTTCCTCAACTTTTCAATGCCCGAAGACCAAACATGCGACAATTTCGCTTGAACTTGAGATTGTATTTCGATTAAAATCGTGCTGTTTCTCGACTTAATATAGAGCTTGTGCTCTGAAGCGAAGCAGCATTTTCCTGATATTCAGCTCTAGTTTATGAAGCTTATAAGGGTACAAGTACTCTATGCTCTAGGTTAGAAAGAAAGGAAAGCACAAAAATTGATCTTAACAAACGTTTGGTGGGTTTTAACGCAAATCCAATCTAAGCGGCCTCATAACGTCTGTTTAAAAACTGTTATGCTGTGTAAAATCCTACAACTTCCAGAAGTATTTCACCAACGTCTTTTCACAACGGTGTAAAAACGTCGAAATAAAATGAGTAAATAGTTTGCGAATAACTGACTACCAATAGTTTTTAGACGACCTGGTATTACCGCGGCTCGATTTTCAATGACTTTGCCCACTTTTAGAACAATTTGCCGAGCGCGGTTCCGGAAGTTTCAATTTTCAATAAAATTGAATAAATACCACTCCCTTTTTCCTTTTTCTCTTATATAAAATCCGTCCCGACCACTATCGTGCCCGCATATATAGCAGACATGTCTTGAGTGGTTGGTTAAAAACATATAAATTCGGTCGTCTCTAAATATCTATACAATTTGATTTGCAATAAGTGGAACGTGAATTATGGTCACCCGAGTTTTGTCGCGAGGCGAGAGTACTTACTTCAGTCGTCCTTTCCCTTATAATTAACTTTAAATGTGCATCAACCTCTTCATCCTTTCCAAGTAAGAAGAAACTTTTTCCATTTTCTTTCAAAATCAAGACAACGAATGCCGACATAAGCGACAGCAGCAGTAATTGTAACACCCAAAGTAATAAGTGACACAGCGATGTTTTTAAATTATCCGAATGCCAAAAATATTTATTCTGTTTTTTTTCTTTTGTCTTTTTTTTTTTTTTTTGTTTTCTTGAGGAGAGTTACAAATAGAGTGAATGTCACTAGCAGCAGAAATGTGTATACAGTCATGCACTTATATAAGCAAGTAAGATACAGTACAACAACATTAATATTTTTATATATAAAAAAATGTAAAAAAAAGAACATAGACAGGCATTGACAATAATCGACGATTCCAGTCACGATTGTTGGCAGCACAGCGAGAAGGACCGAAAACGTATCGGCAAAGGGAGGAAAATAAGACGAAAATGAAGAAATTTTTGCTATAGCGAACGGCATTAGCATATCGTCAACGGCATACATATAGCAATAATAATAATAACAATAACAACAACAACAATAACAAGGAGAAGAGGAGAACCGTCTCCAGCAATAGTTGCTACTGCCTTATACATATTTTTTTGTAGGTCTTTTGCAATAACAAATGGCGCTTTACGGAAACAAGTGAAAAATTACATAACATTTGTTGGTGATGTTGTTGTTGTTTTCGTTTTTGTTTCTATTTTGTTTTTGTCGCTGTTGCTATTGCTCTTGTCTTTTTGCAGCAAACCATTGCAATGCAAGCGAATCGAGCCGCACCATCCGTTTCCTGTACGACGACACATAACATTTACCATCGCCGCTATCACTACACTCGCACATTGCTCTCTATACACAAAATCTGTGTTCGTATATGACGGTTGCAATTGTGCTGCCTTCATATACAACACTTCTGTTCCTTTGTGCTCAAAGATTTTTATTGTGTATAGGTGTGCGAGCGCATGTTTGCGCGTGAATGGGTGGTCTGCGTAGATATTTGTAATACTTTGCTATGCAGACAACTTTGACGTGTTTTCTGACGCTTATGGAACAAACAATTACAAAGGCATATACACCCAATTCTCCTCTGTATCACGCAAATATAAAAGCATTCCTGTTGCCCTCGCTTGTTCTTGCCGACAAATTCAGCAACAGCCGGCTCGTTGCGCCTTAGAGTCCCATTATGCCGCAACAAAAGAGAAACATTTCACAAAACCGTCAAAGGCTTGTGCAATACTTTGCGCCAAATTGTTAAATCAAACTACGCTCAATTCGGTCTGTCAAATCGGCGGACAGGAGAAGGGATCAGAGCGATTACCCTAAGGATTTATTGCATTTATTGCTTGCAATGGATTGTAAAATGATACACGGCATAAGGAGTATCATCATCGAAATCGTTATATTCAACCGCTGTATTGCCAACTTTTCTTGTAGTTTCAGCTCGTAAAAGTTTTGTTTTATTTGTAATCTCCTCGTGGCGATAACTGTACTAAGAATCTTGCTATTTATATTTCACTTATTTATTCTCTGCAATTTTCGACTGCAGGGCTATGCTAAAGAAAAGCCCTCTATATTAAATGGTTTATTCGAATCCAATTTGGGCAACAAATTTGTGCCACAGAATGGTCTAAGGAGTAAGGAATTGATAAAACTCTTACCATATTTCGAATGCTAAAATGCCGGACTTATGGCCGGCAATTACGATGAAAAGCATTGAAGATCGTCGTGATAAACGGCGACGGTAGGAACAGCTTCAAGGTAAACATCATAACCTTCTAATATTACATGTAGCAGCTGATAGCACTGGGGAAAGTCTTATTATTAATGACTTTTCACAAAAGGTGTAGGTCCATAAGCAAGTTCCATGTTTAGCAGTTCTTTTCGTTTTATATACTTTCACTATTTACTACAGCCACCGCTTTACTGAAATCAATTGATCGTAAAAAAACAACTCAAACTTTTTAAATCGGTTCAATATGTAGCAGTTCAGACTGTACTACAGATCATATTTCTTCATACTTTAATACTGAAGGATAGTTTCTTGCGGTAAATTTTGATTATTACGCGATACACCTCTGCTGTATGCAACACTTGAACATACCTGATCTTCAAAAGGACCTAAGATGGGCTCATCTTTTATTATATCGATCGACTGAGGATCATTTCCAGAATTGATTTGCAATCGTCTGTCCGTCTGTCTATCTGATCCAAATTTACCACCACTTGCCTTGTAACGCCATATTTTGAAAAATTCTTGATATGAAAAAAAATTTCTCTCAGGTTTGGCCAACTATTTGAGACCTCTCCAACACAACCGCTTTTCCGGAAAATAGTTTTCTTTAACATTAAGTAAGCAAAATTTATTTCGACATTTTTTTGCGTATTTATTAAAAAACAAATGCTAAGATGAACTCTGTTTACTAACTATAATTTAAATATCTGTTGTCTAAAGCGACCTAATGCAGGCGACGGGGCAACTTTACGAACTGTTGCCGGAGCAGCAAAGAAGAAAATTCACTTCTTCAACGATAAGGGAGTTGCATATGGTTCTGGCCTGTTATTTTTGCTTGTTTTTTGTTTTTTTCTCCCGCCCATTTTCAAAACTGGAAAACGACAACAAAATCCAAAGCCACAAATAACAGCGATCTCTCTCGAAAAGAAAACAAGCAAAAACAACGAACAAAAAAAACAAACACAAAAAAAAAAATTGCTTAAAAACTATTGCACAAATACCACCACATAAAAGCAAATTAAATCTCGTGCTCTATCGCAATGCCATCACTACTACAACTGGAAGCAGTTATAGTTGCTACTGTTATTGTTGTTGTTGTCATTGTTGTTGATGACTGGCAATAAACTCGAACAGATGTTGATAGCAGTGGTGGCAGCTGCTGATGCTGGCGAACACACATACAAAAAAAAAATAAAAATAAAAAAGAGGAAAAAAGAACATCGAGAACAGAAAGCAGAAAATAAACCACACAAAGCGCCATAAATGAACAGGGATCCAAAAATAAGTGGAGGGATTTAATATTAATTTTTATTATTCTTAAAACCAAGTAGAGCAACAACAAAATTACAGATTATTTGCATAACGCGGTCGAGAGGCGGCAGTGAAAACGACCATTTCTCCTATATTCTCGATGATGTGTTGCTTGGGTTTTTGTTTAAAACCTACTTTGAAGTAATTAACTATACGAACGAGGCAAAGGCATAAAAGGAGCGCGAAGTTGAGTATAAGATTATCAGACTCGCATAACAAAGATTGTATTTGCTCTCGCCATACGAACAATCAATTTTGCATTAAACACGAAACAAAAAGCTAAAGGAGTCTGTTACGCAAATAATTTGTAAAAAGATAAAAAAAAAAATCATAAAATTCCATTAAAATAAATTTTAAAAGAGAAATGCGTTGATTTTCCCGTCGCAGCCTTAACCGGGTTTTACTTTAACTTTGCATTCGTACAATTTTATTTATCAACAGAATTTTTTAATAAATTCAGTTAAATAAATATTAAAAGCAAAAATAAAAACAAAAGAAAAATCTCGCTCTCTCGTGCTTTATTATTTGAATGCAAAAAAAAAAAAGAAAAAAAAAACTGTCGATGTTCAAATGTTTGCGAAAATATAAAAGCAATTTCGCCTATAGCCTCGCAATACCAGTAAACGTGGTTTTACGTTTTACATATGCGCAAGTGGGTGTGTGTGTGTGAGAATTTTCCTCTTTTTTTTTTTTCTTTTTTAAATTTTATTATGCATATAATCAGCTCAAAACAGCTGCTAGCTGTGATTACAATTCAAATGAAAACGTATTCAAAATACAGTTATCGCTCTTATAACTACCCAACAAAGGTGTATTGAGTTTATCATTTTCTATTTATAGGAAGGCTATCAAACACTATTCTTTACAGTGAACTGAGTTTATATTACTACAACAGCAACACTACAACTTTGAACGAACAAAGAAAGAGCACAGAAAAACATCTCTTATGTGCCATACATAGGCGATAACAATAATTATTAAGCGAGTCTGGAAGGTCGGTAGCAACGTTCTTAAAACCAGACGTTAAAAAAGTTGTCAAAATCACAACCAAATCAATTCAGTCAAGTAATATTAACTTAACAGAAATGTTAAGAAATCGTTCATCATGAATATCAAAAGTTTGTGTCATTCGTCTTGTTTTAACGACACAGACAACTTGACCTTCTTTTCACTTTACTACTTTTCTTATGAAGAAATCAAAGCACATCGAACGAAGGACTTCATTGAGTCCTGTTAAGTGTAAGTTCAACAAAAGCACAATAACTGTAACTTTTTGCTTAAACTTAGGTTAGTGTCAAAGGGTTTATCAAAAGCTTCTTATAATTGTTTAAAATACCTTTAGAGAGAAAGTAAGAACATTATAGACGGGGAAGGGCGAGCATTAAATAACTTACATCATATTGTCTAACATAATTCTTATTTTGTGTGAATATTACTATTTTGGACCAATTTTCATCATCACATATTAAAACTTAGATTTATCTGCTCTAGAAAGAATCGATTTTCGTGAAAATCCTTATTATGGTAGGATTCAAAAAATAGGCGGAGATAGTCCAAATTTCAGATGGAATCAGGAAATGTAAAGTTAAAAAATTCGATCGATTTCTTTTACTGTTTCCTTGCTTCACCCAACCATTCGATATAAAGATTAGATCTTAACTCTCTCGTATAACAAAATTAACTAACTAACTTATCTCTTACGCAGACAAAACCCCCTTGTTCTGATTCCTCTACTCGACCGGACCAGTCTGTCACTGGACACGGACTATTTGCAGCTACCTCTTTTAAGGCTCCCTTCAAGGTTGCCTTTTGGCCACCTTACGATCTGTTCTTACTACTCTAACTTAGCCTAGCACTCCCCTCTCAGAGACAAAGAATCTGTGAGGCCAAAACGGGGGACAACTTTGGCTCCTCACAACACATAATTGTACAGACAATGGTAAAACGTTATCGTTATTACGAAAATAAACACTACGCGGCTACGCGTCGTGCATGCGGAATGAAGCTGAACTTTGTTTAAATGGTTTCCTGAACAAGGAATGTTGCCTTCTTAATGAAAAAGAGTACAGGTCCCTTAAAAAGATCTGTATGTGCACGGGAGTTGATTTTGTGTGTGGCCCGTGGGCTGAAAGTGTCACAATTTCCAACATGGAAATGGGATTGTCTTTCCCTCAATGGAGAACGCTACAGAAACTTGACCAAAGTGTAGTACGAAGTCGGACGACAT